>VXCM01002059.1:0-82670 GCA_014773175.1 Lucifuga dentata
ACACACACACACACACACACACACACACACCAAGTTTCACCCCTATCTACATGTGAGAAAAACCTTATCCTTATTTCTGTTCTTCTGTTCTCAGCACCCACACCACACACACATTTCCATGGTTACTGGATATACATGATGAATAAATAGTCTTTCTGAGTGTGACTGAGAGGTTTAGATTTGCAGAGTAAATCAGATCCGGGTGGAGCTGGGTTTACAGTGCAGCATCCACACACAAGTGGCCGATGTAAACAACACTTGAAGTGGGAGAGTGATGCATACATCTATGGCTGCTGGTGGAGTGGACAGTAAAATGTGGCACCGAGTCTCTTCTAAAATGTCCTCACTCTTTTTTTTTGTGCCAAATTTTTCTGAGAAAGGATTTTATTAGGCTTTTGTAAGCTGTAACTGGTGTGGATATTAAGTTTCAGATATAAACCTTTAGGTAGATTCAGAAAGCTGCTCTGAAGGTGGAATAATCCAATCAGATTATTTAAAACCCCTGTGGGCGGAGCCTAAGAAGTAAGAGTCGTAATATTTGTATTATTTGTTTATTGTTTGCTATGGTGATACTGCATATGATTCAATGTCTGAACATTTTGAGTTTATTTTGCCCAAAATATAAGCCTGGAGCTTGGATGGGCAGAGTTACATCTTATATATATGTTAACACTGAGGGAGGGTTACATGTGTTACTCCACCCCAACGTGTAACCCCACCCAAAACTCCAAGATGCAGCGAAGACGCTGTCTCAAATTTCAAACCATCCAATAATAAGTACAGCTTTGTTATATTTACTGTGATATTTTCAGTCTGTACCTTCAAGCATCGACAGTTTACACAAATTTCAATTTTATGGCTCATTTCAAACTATTAGATATTAGATCATAGACTTAAACCTACTTTTAATATACAGATACTGCAGATATTAGCCATATCCATCATCCACTCATCCATATACATATACTGTATGTACATATATTACAGTACATTTTAAAATTCCAGCTTTGGCATTTAGCAGACAGTTTTATTCACATCTACTTCAGATTGAAACATAAGAATACAAATCTACGTATTGTACATATTCATTAAAAATTTTGTCATGGAATATGAAAGGCAAATATTCATCTTCTAGTAAATATTTGTTTCCTGTATTTCAATGTCATTTCTGACACTTGTCTTTCAATGTTTTTCATCAGAACAGATATTCCAATAATTAAATGCAGTAACCTGTCTTTATTTCACATTACCATAATCATAGATATATATTGTTTGTTGTCAAAGGTTATATATCATCATGAATAATTTACCAAGGTGAAAAATGAAATGCACCACAGAGATGTATTTCCATAAACAATGCATTCATTCTGGAGGTTTTTCCCCTCTGCATTTAAATGAGATATTATAATAAACCTCCACCTGTGTACGTGCAGGGTGGAGGAAGACGCAGCACATGTACTCTCATGTAAACATAAATATTAGAAAACATATAAAACTGGTGCAAATACAAGCTATATCATACGGATATATCAGCAAACATTAGCTGATCACTGATATACTGTATCGACATATATACTAACATATATGTTAATACAGTATAAACTTGGCTGTGTTTCAGCTATTAAGTTATTTTATTTCTAATGGATTTGTGGATTTTACTGTTCCAAATTTACTTCTATCTTTAATTATTATTACTGGAACTGCTGATATTAAGCGTTATTGATTTGGTGCTGCAGTTCTCACAACTTTATTGACCAAATTTGAGGGCACATTGCTAAAAATTGTACTTTATGTTACGCATAAAACTCAAAAAAGTAATACAGGCTTAAGAGTTCTTGGTAGATTTTTCTTTGGCATCTACCTCAATCAGGCTGGAATTTCTTCATCAAAGGAAGAAAGAATTAATTAAATAAAATGTAAAACCTGCATCTGCAAAGTCATAAGATAAATGTAGTAAAAAGTACATTTCCTCTGAAACGTAGTGTAGAAAATAGAAAGAAAAATAGAAATACTCAAGTAAAATACATGACCATTAACTGTCCTTAAATATTCAGATATGCTTTCCATCCATTCCTCCTCCTGTGCCTTGCTTTTCCCTCTTCACATTAACCAGATGAACATATCAGCACCTTTTGAAAAATGAAATAACTCCAGGAATCAGAGTAATTAGCTGTATGAAGTCATGTAAAGTGCAGCAGGTGAGTGAAAACGCTGCATTCTGCTCATCCATGCAGCAGCAACATCTTTATGAGCTGCTGAATGAATTTTTAAAACAACGGAGAACTTCTGACTGTGACAAATACAGTAACGGCTCAACGTGTTCACACTTCTCAGAACCTTTCATCATGATGTGGGTCTCTGAAGTGGCATAAAAACAGTGAGGACGCGCCCCCTAGTGGATGAGAGACAACAGCACTGAGCAGCAACAATATTAGAGTGGAAAAAAAAAACTCAACATCCACAATGTCTTATTTCTGTGGATTTACATTTAAACTATACATATTCCATTTATTTGTTAGTTTTTACTTAGATAGATAGATACCTACTAGATAGACAGATATATGGATAGATATTGAAAGAAAGAAAGAAAGAAAGAAAGAAAGAAAGAAAGAAAAAGAAAGAAAGAAAGAAAGAAAGAAAGAAAGAAAGAAAAAGAAAGAAAGAAAGAAAGAAAGAAAGAAGGGTCTGATTGAGCTTAAATCAGAGAGATGAGAGGAGCTTCTGCTATATGACATGGACAACTATGCGCACGCACACACAGTGCACATGGAAAACTAAATGTAATAAAACCAATCTACCACAAGGTGTCAGTAGAGCATCATGATATAATCTCAGAACTACTGCTATTACTTTCTCTGCACAGGCGGGGGCGCCACTGAAGGTACAAAGTCAAGGAGAGGCAGACATACATCCAGCGAAGAGAGGAGAAATGTCAATGTTTAGCTTCATTCACATTCAATAATCCTCAGAGAGGCTGCAGCAGCACAGCAGACTGAATCGACATCCTGGTTGGTTTTGTAATTTATGCACATTTGGCAGGAATAACTGCTTCATCTGTTTCTGTTATTGTATTACATCAAATACATTCAAAATCTATTATAAAACACATTACTGACAGCTGAATCTCATTGTGACTGATCACCTAGTCAGGTGTTGTTTTTTTAAGATAGATTTCTGAAACTTTATATCCAGTTTTTTCAACGTGCTACAGAAAACCTGTGTTCCTTTTAGCACTAAATCAGTTCTGATGTCGTAGTATTTCCATGTGAAAAGTCATTCCATCACACTTTAAAAAAGAATAGATGACATACACCAATCTTGCATGAGTTCAGGCAGGAGTACCTAACCCATCCATTGCAGCTGACTGGCTGAATTGCAGGTTAATCCAAAGGTAATATAAGTACAGGTAACTCCAGCTAGCGTTTGTTACCAAGATTATTTGAAGACTAATAATCACAAATCAGGAAAACAAGGAGCATTCTTGAAATCTCATTGAGAAGAAAGTGATGATGTGATGAAGTGTTGAGGTTTCATCATTCTCTGATTTCTGCACTCATTTACATTGCTGTTGTTTGTGAAATCAAATGTGCTGGAGTTAATGGTGACGGAGCTGAGGAGGATTTTATCGTAATTTATGATTGTATAGCTGAACTTATGTTCATCAGAACCAAATAAGATGATTTGCTGTGACGCATCAATAGAAGCAAATGCAATTTTGGGGTTTAGCACATCATGTCTTCATTTAAAGTGCATTTTTTTGACAGCAAATATCTGAGAGGAAACTATTACTCCAGCTGATTAACACAATGCAGTATACATGGATAAAAAATATATTTGAACTATATTCCACACAAAAAAAGAAGGTTCCCTGCTTCTAAATCCCTGCATTTGTGTGTTTACATGTATGAGATTTACGTGCACACATGCATGAGCAGCTTTTTGCTTGCATCAACACTTTCTTATCATTTTTCCTTTTGCATTTGTCAAAGCATTCATCAATACACTTCAGATTTATTTACACACAGATGACAAACACATGACCGTATACTGTACATACACAGGGCTAATCAACGCACACATACATTTGCCTCACACACTTCCATCACGCTAGCTCCCTCTTTGCCCTCTGTAAATCCTGCGCCGCTCCGACAGGCCACATTAAGAAGAGCCTGCTCAGCATGAACACATCATAAAAGTGGACAGGCAATTTCTGTTTTCACCAAATAGCCAGCCGAGCTTGTTCTGCATCTCTGATTTTAATACACCCGACAAGCAGCTTAGCAGTCAGGGAGAGAGAAAGCTCAGGCCCCAGGGAGGGAGGCAGAGAGGGAGGGAGAGGGAGGGAGAGAGCGAGAGAGAAAGAGAGAGAGAGAGAGAGAGAGAGAGAGAGAGAGAGCTATGCCTTCCAGCACTGCAAAATCCATTTCTCCATCTGAATTATCAACTAGAATTTGATTAATATGCAAATTCAAAGGGGGAGGGAGAAAGTCTGGGATAATTCTCTCTGTGGATAGTAATTAATCACCGGTTAAAGAAAATTAATACATATATCAATTTTGTCAGGGACATGCTTAGTTCAATAGCCCGTAAAATTGAAGTTTGAAGTGTTAAGGGGCTCTACAGGAACGTTATAACTAAAACTTTCAAATCCGCCCTATTTAGTGATCAATCAAGCTGTGGCCTGCGGCAGAGCAGCTCATTCCTACAGCTCACGTCCTGACACAGAGAGCAGCTCCCACTCCCACTCACTCAGAGAGCAGCAGCCGGCCTAACTCAGAGCTCTTCACTCAGAGCTTCACATGTCGAAACTTCAGCTCTTCACTGAGAGTCTGGAGTCAAAGAAGCAAAACGAAAGAAAAAAAAAAGCAAAATAATGCTGAGAGTTAGGTTGTTGTATGATATCTGTTGATTATAGCAATGGAAATGATTAGAAAAAAACAGTAGGTCTGTCATTATTATTTTAATAAGGACTAGCATTTATTTTATTATTATTATTTCTACTATTATTATTATAGCAAAAGTAGTATTAGTGGGTGTAGTAGTAGTAGTAGTAGTAGCAGTAGTAGTAGTGGTAGTAGTATAGTAGTAGTATACGTGTAGTAGTAGTTGGTGTAGTATCCTATTTCCATTGGAAATTAGATGACAATAATGTCAATATAATGTCACAAAATCCATAAAAATAACATAAAAATAAAATAAAATTGTAAAAAAAAGTAATCTGAATGTTTTAATTTGAAATTTACTATAGCAAATAAATTCAGATGATCTCCAATTAGATGACAAATAACAACTTAAATTCAAGAATAAAATTCAACAAAACTGTAATATAAAATAACATTAATGGCAATTTTGCAAATTAATTTTTTTAATGGGAAGTTACACCACAAACTATTTTGCACTATTACTAATGCCAATAATACTACTACTGCCTTAATAAAAAATTTAACTCTTGCAATCTGTAGGTGAATCTGATGTAATTTGATTGTTAATATTTCAGTTGTTATTTTATTTATTTATTTTGTAATTTTATTGGATCCCTCATGGTAGCAGCCAGTTGTTTAGAGATGCAGCAGCAGGAAAGTGTGTGTGTGTGTGTGNTCTAGTTGTTTAAGCAGGGGGCCATGCATCAAACTTCAATTTTCCAGCCGATTGAATAAATGATTTTTTTTTTGTGTTTGTGTGTGTGTGTGTGTGTCTGAGTATAGTTCAGTAGATGAATCACTGTTTCAGTGTGAAAGCAGCCTGCAGAAATCTCCAGATCATCAAGGTTTTTTATTCTTTACCTTAAAGTCATCAGCAGTGCAGACCAAACATATTAATGTATAGTTATAAGACAGAGCCTGGACATAAGTCATACCCAAAGGAAAAAGAAAAACTATATGCATACAGCATATTGGATTTATGTTAGTCCATAAAACATGTGACCATCATATGGCTGCATTATATATATTGAAAAACCGACATTTTTTAAATGAATTTATGAACAGTTCATTTAATATTATTTCCTTAAACATTTTTTTAAATATAAGCATATCCCTTGAAATTCTATATCAATGTAGTTATTTGTAGCACTGGAAGATTATTTTAATTTATTGTTATTGTTCAAATATAACTATTATTGTCTATGGTGTTATTATTGTAATTTTGAGACATTTTCAATTATCATATCTAAATTAATTTTTAAAAAGTTAATTTTCAATAAAATCTGTTACTGCATGAGATGTAAACTATTTATGATTTTTTTTAATTACAGCTTTTATGCTCTATAAATTGGACAAAAATGACTAATCCTTTTTAACCATGTGATTTAAAAACAATAACATACTCTATCCTGAAGTTATTTTCCATACCTATACCCGTTTATAATATATTTTACTTTAAGAAAGTTATTGACATGGGCTAAATAATGTCAGACGTTGTTTTTCATATATGGCCATAAGATATATTATTCTTTAGCATAATGTTTGTTTAGGGTTGGTAGACAGGTTAAAATCTTTTATCTTACATATACTTATCTGTACAGATTTTATCTCATGAGCTTAAGTGGTGAGTGGTTCTCTGCTCCATAAGTCAGTGAAAAAACCTTCTAAATTGCATTTGTATTTAACAGAACGTTGTACAGCTTTTTAATTTTGACTTAAAATAAAAACATGTTTGCAGACTTCTTGATAAACTGCAGATGAACTGGCTGACAAAGAGCTCCATCATCTTCAAGTCAATTATTTCAAGGTTCTCTAACACAAAGCTCGCATCGGCCACTCGGCTCCATTCACATTCACGGACTTGTTTTCACGCAGCAGGCCCGGAGAGCAACGAGCATGTCCGCATTATGTGCTCCAGAAAGGGGGCTACGCTGCTGAAAAGGCGGGTTAAGTCAATCCATCAAAGTGTCTCGTAATTGAGAGGGGAATCCTGAAACCATATGGCTGCAGAAACGCTTTCCTCTGGCGCCTTTGTGCGCTCAGAGCCGCTGGATGGAGACACGCTTGTCTCCGTATTGCGCGCTGCTGGAGAGCGAGCCCCCGGGAAACACACACACACACACACACACACACACACACACACACACACACCNCCCCGGGAAACACACACACACACACACACACACCAGATTGTGTTTCTCACAGAGAAAAATGAAAATACACGCTGGAGGTCAGAAGGCAGGTTGTTGTTCGAAATTAATTTGGCAGCAAAAGCTTTTTTTTTTTTTTCTGCGCTAAAATCTGCCCAAATATTGCACATGCTGCATTTAACAGAAACGGATTTTAGACAAAAATCCCGTTAGACAAAATGATTCAGTGCCCGCATCAAGATATTTCAAAGAAATAATTAATGTCGCGAAGAAGACTGAATATTTGAAAATGTATTTTATTTTACATTATGAGTATAGTTTACATTACAATTTATACAGTTTGAATTTTGGATAAAGGCACTTAAAGGGTATACAAACCATTATAAATATATTAAATTGTGATTTATTACAAGCAATTACATATCTTTCTGTGTATGATTATCATTTCAGAACAATTTATATATCAAAAAGCTGAAAGCGGCTCAGCTTATCAAAAATGAAGCTGTTTAAACGTAGTCAGGAGCCTTTTTTTTTTTTAAACCATTTCAGTGCGTGAAAAGCCAAAAATCAAACCAAATGAAACATGCGGGAACATTATTTCAGTTGATTGTAGAGTCAAGTTGTGTGTGTATGTGCGTGTGTGTGCACCTGCATGTATGAGCTTCCTTGTCTCTGCCCGCAATTGTTTTTGTGTGCACGTGTCACGCGTGTTTACGTGCGCACGTGTGTGGGCTGTGCGTCCTGGTGATGAACACTGGAGTCCGTGGAGGATAAATTCCCCCACAAAGCCAGAGTTTTTGCCTGCAGGTATCGCGTGAGCTGGCACTTCAGACTGCTGTCTCGGTGTCTGTGGACTTCATGTGACCTCTGATAAAGTTTAGTCATCCACGTCAATCTCCTCATCTTCATCCTCCGAGCAACACTTGCTACTCAAGCGGTCTGTGTACCGAGAAGAGGCGGGCGAAGGTGGCGACATGTGCGGCCTGTTTGAGTCAAAGCTCTCGGTGACGTCATGGTGGGAGTTTGGGGAGACCTGCTCGGGCTCGGTGTGTCCCGGTGCCGTCATGGTCCCGGTTAAACCTCCTGCTGCGCACTTCTCCAACTCTGCTAACTTGGAGAGCTTCTCCAAGGCCACGACACCTATGGCCTTTGCAGACTCCACGTCTGCCTTCATCTCCTCCAGGTCCCGCTTGAGCTTGGCCCGCCTGTTCTGGAACCAGGTGATGACCTGCGCGTTGGTCAGACCCAGCTGCTGTGCGATCTGGTCCCGGTCCGCCGGACTCAGGTACTTTTGGTAAAGGAAACGCTTCTCCAGCTCGTAGATCTGATGGTTGGTGAAGGCCGTGCGAGATTTTCGCCTCTTCTTAGGGGTATTCCTCTGGCCGAAGAGCGTCAGACCGTCTCTGCCTAAAAGAAAAATGGATAAACAATAATGATAGTTCAATAAACCATGCGCTTCAATAAACACCTGCCCAATCATTTGCCATCAAAAACAATACAACTCATAAAATTCTGGGGTCAGGAGATCAAATTAATTATAGATATTTTTCAGATGATCAGACAGAACATCAGCAGTGTCTGAACAGCCATAAACCTTCCAAACAAGATTTGTTATTTTCCTCTTTATACGTGCTCTTTACCATTATGTTCAAAAAGATCAAATGTGAAATCATTTGTAGTCGAGGGTGGCAACTGTACTGCATCTTCGCGACAATCATAACGAAATTAAAAACATCCTCTTAAAAGAAACGATTATACAGCCGTAAAAATAATGAACCAAAACTGACATTTGACTTATATTATTCCATATCAGAATTGCAGTTGCAAAAATATTAGTTTTATTTTTCACAAATTAATAATAATAATGTAATAATACACATCACACACTTCATATTTTACTCAAAACGAGCTCTAAAAATATTATTAAATCACAAAAATAATTTATTTAGACGCACGTTTGTCCCGTGAGATTACAGCCATCTACTCCAAAAAATTGGCATTAAATTTTAATATCTAAATTCTAATGCCTGTTTTAATAAATTCCACAATTTTCAGAAAAGAAAATTCTGCTCTTGTAATACATAATAGTGGAAACAACATGTAATTTTTCATGGAAGGCTGAAAACGCGTAAAAGCAGTCTTACCCTCTGCAGCTTGCAGGACGCTGACCTCCAGGCCTTTGAAGGTTTTGCTGGCCAGCTCCTCCAGCGCGCACAGCGGGGACGTCTGGCTGAGCAGCGCGCGGCTGGAGAGGCTGTGACCCGCTGAGGGCAGCTTCTCTCCGGAGGAGAGGAGGTGCGCCGCTCCGCAGAGGGAGTAGCTCCTTCTCACCGACGGTTTGTTCAGGATGTCCTCGATACTGAACGGAGTCAGCGGCTTATTGGAGTTGGCCGGCGGTGGGAGCTGATCCAGCGGGCTGCGCCTCCGTTCCTCCATCATCGCGGGACATTTGGAGTCGTCTTTAGAGGTCATGGCAGCTCAGCGGCTCCGACACCTTTGTTGCTTTGGAAAGCGCGGATTGAAAGCAGGGACGCGCAGGTAGACTGTGGTAAAAGTTATGCAGAGAGCGATCCGCCTGTCGGATACCGGATCACAGGTGCCTCTGCAGCCGCATATTGACCGCTGAGGCTGCAGGGAGACTTTGAGTTCCCGTTAGAGTCCCACGGCTCCGTTCCACGAGGCAAGAGGAGAACCCATCCGGTGGACGGTGATGCACCAAAAGCAGCAACGATTGACCAACACTAACTAGTTATTGCTGACTGGAAGGCAATCAATTACAACCGCACCTCTCTCTCTCTCTCTCTCTCTCTCTCTCTCTCTCTCTCTCTCATGCAGTCAGACTACGGAGGAGAAGCGGTAATTAGAGGGCACGGCGGAAAGGAGTCCAATTAGAAACTAGAACTAAAGCAGACCCACTTAACACTTTCTTTTGTTGGTAAAATTAGATAATTTGTCACAAAAACAAGCAAAATGTTTTTCGCGGCATGATATTATCCTCATTTGCATACACGGAGTAATTGGCACGCGGTGCGTTTGACACCGGGCGCACCAATTTAGACAGTCCCGCTCTGCGTCAATCTTCAGGCCAATTACGCACAGAAATAGAAATTGTAACGCTCACATTAACTCGCTTGTGTTCATCAAACGAAAAACAATCACTGGATGAAGGGGGAAAAAAACAGAAGACGTGTGTTTTGTCAAGGTTCAGAAAGAAGTGCCTTATATCAGTATGATAAGACTTGATAGAGACAGAGTGACAGAGGAAGAAGACATAAAAAAAAAAAACCCCAGAAAAAAACAAAAACTACCATCGTGCTATAATTCAGCAGCAAAGAGCCAGTCTCTTCCTCCTCAGCCACAGCGAGGTGGGCCAAATAGAAGGTGGCTCACTTTCACCTGGTGATCATCATGAGCTATGCCACCAGCGTCAATACTAATTTATTTCCGTTGTCCTATTTAGCCCTTTAACAGCACAAAAAAAAAAAAAGATTTAGCTGTTTCCTAATTGTACATGCCCTGTCAATGAATCTGAGCTGTCCAAATGCTGGTTTAATCACAGATCCTGGATCTCAGATTGCATCGCCAATGCAAACATATTTTCAGAAATGCATTTGATAAATTTTCTCATTTTAAAACACATTCTTATTATAAGATAACAAACAAACCAATCATTTACAAAGTCAAAATAATTACTTTAAGAACACCCCCTTATTCATGTCAATATGTTGCAGCCTAAAATTTTGCAGATTTAAGGTGATCAAAACTGAACCCAAAAATGAGGTAAATTGATTTAAATGCATAAGTAGAAAACATCAGACCATATGTGTATTGCTGCTGATATTGACTGCATATTATTATTATTATCTTTTTTTGTAATGAATCAGGCAAATCTGGTATTAGAACCATTGCAATGACCATCATACTCCTTACTCAAAAGCTAATGTTATCCAAACATGCAACACACACATTTAATGTAATAATGCCATTAGAATTCATATGGTGTTATGGATAATCTTTGACTCTCTGTAGACTGACAAGGGTATCAAACTCCAAAACATCTGGACACTTACAGCAATGACAGCTTCATATCACATCAGCTAATGTGGATTATGTTCCAGCAGAGCCAGCTGCAGCTTTTTATTTCCAATATTACCAGGATTATTATTATTTTTTTTTTAGAACTACTACTACTGCAGATGTATGGAGTCTGGAGTGTGCCAGCAGAATGGTTAGACATTAACTGATAAATGAAAAAATATATTTATATATATTATAAAGTGATTAAATAAATCTACATTACAATGATTATTTTATTAATGATTAATAAAATATGTGATTAGTTGTATTTGACTAAATTGTGTTTAAATAACAAATAAGTTATTTCATTTTCAGTTCTTTAGTAAAATACTTTCTAAATGTTACTTTTTTACAAGACACTGTCTTCCTGTGATATTCAATCTCACATTTGAATTGTCTCAGATTTAACATTTACAGTTTCTCTTGATTGTAAATCAAATCTCTAGAATTTAAAGACATACAGCATGTGTACCACTATAGAATTAAAGGATGTCCAACACACAGCGTAGAAACAGCAGCTCTGATTGGCCATTGTAAATTGAGAGCTCCTGTTCCTCCTCTGTTAGTTGGACCTCCTTTAATTTTCCTGTAGCAAACTGGTTTAATATTTAGGAGGACATACTAAAAACTATGGACATTTAAACAGAAGACAAATTAACTGTGAAATGGTACATTATGTTTATAAAAAAAATAAATTAAACAAAAATAGTATTTTGCAAATCCATTCGCTTATCTACAAACCAATTCACCATTAAAATTGTGGAATTATTCCAATGGCACAGTCCAGTCCAAACTCCACAATACTGTGATTACCCTGATGCCATTAACTAGATTACTAATAGTGTGACTGCTAAAACAGCAATAATACAGCAACTATTACAGTCGTTACGCTAAAATGTATGTATGTTTATCGTTTTGTTCCTCATGTCCAACACTGATTAAGCAAGACAATGCTATCTAGCTACATTAGCTAGCTAATGTAGCTAGATAGCTAGATAGATAGATCATTCCTCAGCTCCTCAGCTAAATGTTTTGTTGTAGCATCATAAAAAAAGATGAATGAGTGATTAGGGGAGTTTGGGGAGGCCATCTGCAGTCAGCCTTTTGGAGCTCTGACAAAGTCCTCGGACAGTTTTATTTCATAATTTACTCCTGCTTTGGTCATGCTGCGACATTTGATTACATGCCTTGTCTTGGATCTTTTCTGAGCGAGCCTCCTGCTATATCCTGGCTCATTTCATTCTCCATCACTGAGCCCAACATCCGCACTGATGGATGTGATGTCTTCATCTGATACCCACCCAGAAATGGAGAAACATTCACTTTTCCATGTCGGTTTGAATTTCATCTTTGGGAAGTCTACTCTGAAGTGCCGGCTGGGCCCCCAGGCTGTAAATACGGAGCCCTGCAGCTGTAAAGGCATTACATTAAAGAGCTGTGGACATCTATTAAAAGAAACTGAATTAGTTTTCCAGTTTGCAACTTTAACTACTAACTGTAATCAGCAGTACTAGCAAGAGAATATAATTCTCATGTTTGTCTGCAGTTAAATCTTTACAACGCCAAGCAGCTACGAGAAAAATTACTCAACGTTGAGTAAAAGGAATTCAACAAATGATACTTCCAGCTAGAGCTCAGTGATGCAGCAAATAACCAAATCGCTGAGCTAAAAGTGGCTAAAAGCTAAGCAGAACTGAAGAATTGGGTGTTGTTTCTCAGTGGGCACAGCATTCTTTTCAGTGTTCAAAAGCAAAAGTATTGCTCAGCAATACTTATTGTATTGTTATAACCGCAAAATGACCTTATTGGCCATCTTATTTATTTCTTGACTAGAAGGTACTGTATAACTTTGAAGACAGGGTATTCTGAGCTCTGATTGGAGGCAGAGACTCCATAAGTTTGGTGGAATGTCGATGAAGGTATGGAAATATGGCTTAAAGGTAGAGGTATGATTTTAGATATGGAAGCATAAACTCAAAGCAGCCTTCTAACAAGCCACTGTCTCTGTATGACCTGAAGCCAGACCAGTCTGATGTACAGTCTGATGTAATCACGTTGTCACTCTGACCAGCAGAGGCAGCAGGCAGGGCGAGAGAAGCAGCGCTAAAAGGTAACCACCCACACACACACACACACACACACACACACACACACTGACCAGTGTGACATAATTCTAGAAAATCTGACCCTTTTTAGTCCAACAGGAAAAGTTACATACCCACAGCACAACAAAACAGAAGTGAGGGCGTGTTGTGAGGAAGAGTTGACCTGTGATGAATGCCTCGTTTTGCAGCCTGCAGCTTGCAGCACAAAACAGGACAGCTGCACCTTGAAGAACACAGAGCAAGTAGCTTCCTATGATCGATGGCCTTTACCAGAGAGAGAGAGAAAAGATCCGCATGCTGAGAGACAGAAGGAAATACAGAGAGGTAAAGAAATGTCTCTTTGGATGTAGAATTATTATGTATAATATTACTATATACAGTTACATAATAAAATCTGACTCCATTAAAAGATTGGCCCGATAACCATGATGTTGATTGTTGGATATCTCTCCATCCTAAAATCAAACCTTTTGGTACAGGAAGTATTATTTGCAAAATCACCATTAAATTCTGGATATTTATATTCTCCTGAGGATAATTATCATTTTGGTGACTCCTGTGACCTCTGTTCTGGTTCCACCATCGGGCCAAATGTCCATGACCAATGCTTTGGCCTTTCGCAATTTGTCTCAAAATTTGTGGTGTCACGACTGCCGTGAAATTAACCGAGCTCGAGGAACTTAACTTAGACTTAGTTATACTTTCTTTTGCACAACTTGAAATTTTATATTTGTGTCTCCACAACTGGTAAAGTTGTATGACCAAAAAATTCTCGGTCCAATCCAGCGCTTTAATATTGTGGGGTGCAATTAACATTGCAGCCTCTAAGGGCCACCAATGAAGCGTTGGACTTTCTATTATTCTATCTTGTTTATGCTTTGCACCCTTCATGGTGGATAATTCTACACCGACACGAAAATAGGCCGCAGCCGCAAGCATGGATGCAGTCATGATAAAATGGCATTAACAAGAGCTGTTACCCATTCAAAAATAAGCACAGTAGTCAAAACACCTCAGTATAATGATATGTAACTCAATAAACCCTCACAAATTTAACCGTAGTGAAACTTATATTGCTCAGCTTTTGTCGACAATGTATTTTGAGGTTTTAGTTAGTGGTGGTGTTGTATTGGATGGTTATATATTGTAGATGATCCTGGTATTTTGTCTATCCCTTCATACAAAAAATAAGTAGGTTGTGGATTGGACGGTATTTATGTTTTTGGGGTTTTGAAGGTTTTAATGAGTTTAATATGCTGAGTCTGCATAACGCAAAATGAGCTGGGATAATGATTTTTTTTGTCTTTTTCTAAGGGATAAATGTAGGCTTTTTTGGAGCAGTTTACTCAATTTTTAAGAAAAACGAAGAAGACAAGACCAAGCTGGGTTTTACTAAGTCAAGGAGTCTCGAGTTAATCTGATCGTTTCCAGCCGGACCGCTGACCGTGGACCATGACTAAAGTGATTTATTCATTAGTGATGACTGATGACAATAGTCTGATGTGTTCATTAATAGTGACCTACTCCCTTCTCTCCAGCTGCAGACTGTGACAAATCACCCTTTGATGAGAAAAACTTGTAACTCCGATTTCAGCGTTCAGGTTTTCGAGGTCTTGCATGTCTGGATTTGAAAGGGGAGATTTACGTGCTGTGTAAAACTCTGGACCCCATGAAACTCAGTCAAACCCCGTCGTAAGATTTCAAAATGACCTTTTAAAAACCTAATTTCAGTGAAAGAATGAATTTCAGCACCTGAAAAGACTAAAAAAAAAAGCTAAAGCGTGATTAAACAGACTCGTTTCCTCTCATCTATTTGTTTCCTTGTTTCCTCTTCACTCCTCTCCTCCATCCTGCCATGTTCTCCTCTTTTTACCTCTCCAGTCCTCTTTTTCATTCCTCTTATATGTTCTCTCTTCTCCTCTAATCTCCTTATTTCCTATCCTCTTTTTCATCTTTCTCCTCACTTTTTCCCCCTCCCCTTTGTTCATCCTTTGTTGTTCTTTTTCTTCTTTTTTGTCCTCTCCTTCCCTTGCCACCTCCTCTCCTCTCCTCTCCTGTCCTCTCCTCTCCTCTCCTCTAGGAGGTTCATTTCAGGGACACCACCGTGTTAGCTGGAAATCACTCTCTCTCCATATGTCAGCCAATGTAATGATCCAGGCCATTGTTTTTCCAGCCAGTTGTGGTCAATAGGGTGTCACATCCAAGGCTGGATAGTTAACTACCTGCTGCTGGGCGACGACTTAACGACATTCAAGAGATAATCTCAAAAGGATGGCTATTTTTTTTCGCAAAAGTAGTCAGCAGTCATTAATAACAAATATTGTTATTGCTGGAGCGTTTGAGCAATGCGCCATTTGTCAATGAGAAGTGCGCTAAAGGAAAATCAATGTTTAATTAAAGGAAAGGTGTTTAGTAGCATCAGACAAAAACAAAGCCTCTTTAATCCAGACAGTCTCAAACGATCGCTGCTGTTTGACAGAAACCTCGATGCACTGATTAGCTCAGCGCATCGACTCTATCATCGACTTCCATCAACTCTGGACAAATGAGAAACACAGAATAAATAGAACAGATTATTATAAACCTTAACCATATTGGCAGCATGCTTCTAGAATCATTTTGGGGACATGAGTGTTAGAGTACACATCCGCAATCTGGCTGAAAGGTAATTTAAACTTCAGGCTTTTATTTACTGACCAAAAAGGTGTTTCTTTTAATGGTGGGAGCAAATTCAGACATGTTAAAATCTTAACTTCACAGCTGAATAAGGTGGAAAAATTGATTTAAAGTGAGACACATCAGCGCAGGCCTGGAGGATCTCAGTTAACTAAATTATCTGCGTTACTGTGTGGGCGTTCCTTCGCATCAGTTGTGTGTTAGTCTATTAGTGCAGGCTGACTGGCTGTGAATGAGAGGTTAGAGCTGGGCGGAGACGCAGTCTGTCACTCAATGATGACTTCATTAAAATCCAGCCATGAATAAAAGAGTGGGTTTAAAAAACTAAAGCCAGGCAGGGTGATGAAGGTGATCTATGATGATATATGAGGCCAAGACTGTCATCGTCATCCACCTTTATAATGAAAATCTGTTTTATCCAGCCAGGCTGATCTTTTCAGTATTTCCTCTCACAATGGAAGTCTTATTTTGAAGGAATGCTGTCTGTAGCTGTTAGCTGATTTTGATGAAAAAAAAGGAAAATACCAGAATGGCCACATGATGCTAAATCTACGGATCTGGTTACATAATTAATACAGAAACATGTGTTGCGTACATTGTACGTAGTTTTTGGAAGTTAAATACCTCTGACTTAATCCAGCCTTCCTGGATCCATAACGCTGTAAAATATTTAACTCTTAAGGCCGTTACACACTGAGAACGATGCGAATAAACGACAGGAAAGTGCAAATTTTTTGGATGCGAATTTGTCGCTGTAAATATATTCACACCAAACACGGTGCGATTTTTGTAAGGGTTCATGGCAAAAAATACAACAAAAATATTAAGTCAGCAACAAGTCATGAAGACAAAGGCGCATGGGGGGATCGTAAATATAAAGGAGGCGGATCCCGTTTGATACAGGAATTAAAGCTTTATCATGGCCGCTTCTCGATAAACATCAGGATAACCGTAGGTAAATATTCATTAAGACCACTGTCACAATGAAGCTACGCTGTCTTTATAATTTGTGTCTGTTTTATCAGACAGAGTTCTGTCACACATAAACAGACGATCAGCCATGTTTCAGGTTTTGGGTGCGATGTCACCAGCAAACAACACTTTGACTGGTCCGATGTGTTACACGTTCGCATTTGAAAAGTTGGAAAAATCAAACTTGATCCAAAAAGACAAATGCTGCAATTTCGTCAAGCGAAACTCCGTTGTTGATGTGAAAGGCTCTAAGTTCAAAAAATATCATTAACGTGTGAAATATTTGCACGAATTCTTCGCATCTGGTGTGTAACAGCTTTAGACTTGTATTTTAGTACAGCTGACTTATATTTTACAGCTGAAGATCCAAACATTTGCCTGTGTAGTTTAGCAAACAGAGCAACATCAAAACCTACTGGAGTCATGTTTCTGTTCAAATATGAACATGCTTGTTGAAGTGGGAGTTTTGTCACTTCCTATCCAGAAAACATCAAAAACAAACAAAATAATACTGTATGTGCTTTTTAGATGATAAATATTTGCATGTTTACTTCCCTGTGCTGTATAATATACATATTTAAAGAGCAGGTTTCAATTTCACAGTGAATTCCATTTTTTTTTTCTTCAGTAAAGTTAAATGCTACAAAATCACAGAAACCATGTTCATCCTGTGCTGTGAAATACTATCATCACAGGTTTTAAATGCCACCTCGCAGCCACACTGATCCAACTCTGGCCTCTTCAGATCAATGGGAATTAAAGTGTTCCTGAGGCTAGAGGAGACACTGTGGGTCACGACCCTCTAGAGCCACACTGATTGGATAGAAAGGTCGGCGCTCGATGGTACTTCAGGCCCAGCAGGAGATGTTCAGACATGGAAACATTTTTCTGTAATTACACACATGTAAGGGAGTCGCAGGTAGACGCTGCAAAAATTCAAGCAAGGCTCAAGATTTTGTTGAGAATTCGACTCATCTTAAGAATTTTTTAACAAGCCTTTTTGTCTGTTATTGTCCTGAAAGTCTGAGTTTGTTAAAAATAATAAAATCTGCCAGTAGAGTGAGATTATTTCAATTTCCAGTACAAATCAATGAAAAATTCCTTCATGTCATGTAATCTGTTTAAACTAGCAATGTTCATTTCCAAAACTGACTGACATCCTGTTTATTGCTATAATTTCTGTATGCTTACACTTCTGATCACTCTTCAGAAACTTCTGCTTGAATATAAAATGATTGATTGTAAAACCAAACTGTTATTTACTATTTTACAGGTTTTATTTAAAACTTAACTGACTTTTTGTTTAAAAAAATAATCAGTTAAGTGTTCTTTAATCCTTGAATGACAATGACTAATTCTGGTTAAGTGTATATGAATGTATGTGTGCATGTGTGTGAGTGTGTGTCTGTCTATGCGAGGCGGTAAATGTCCTTCTGCGGCTGACATTTTCTTTTAAATCAGCTGGCCTCCCAGGCCGTGCCACACTTGAACTGCTGGTAATGAATCACTTGGCCAGCACAATATCCACTCCCTAGGATGCACACACACACATGAGCACACACACACGAGAGAGAGAGAGAGCTGCTGTATGCTTGGCAAGCCTGACAAAAGCCCTCAATCTTCTTTGGGTTTAACCTCTCAGTCTGTCACTATCTCTTTTACACATACAAGACATGAGAGACAGAAGTGTGTACACATGCACACGTGTGTGTGCATGTGCGTGTGTGACTGTCAAGAAAGGACATACTGTATATCTCATCCATAGAACACAAGCAGGTCAAGTTTAATTGGATCTGTTTTTCACACATTCTCACTGCATACGTGTGCGTGTGTGTGTGTGTGTGTGTGTGTGTGTGTGTGTGTGTGTGCAAGACACCACTGAACTTGTCCTTGGACAGCAAATACATACAAACACTGCACCCAACCCCCATGTCTGAACAGATGTGTATGGGCATAATGTTTGTGTACGTGTGTGTACGTGTGAACATGCATGTATCAGTGCTTGTGCAAGAACACAACATACACACACTCACACACAAATAAATATCTCTGGCCTCTCAGATTGCTCCAAGATTTATTCCCCTGCCAAGGCAGCAGAAAATTGACTTGTTTCATGGAGGCAGGCTATTGACACACTACTGAGAGAGAGAGAGAGAGAGAGGCAAACAAGAGTGGCTGCCCAAGACATCATGAACGAGACAAAGAGAGAGAAAGAGAAAACAAAGAAAAAAGAAAAGCCGCTGGATCAGAGGAGAGAAAGGGAAAGGCTGATATTAATGGTGGGCAGGTAAAGAGAGAAGGAAGGAGACACGAAAGAGCGAGAGAGGTAAGCGTTGGATTGAGAGAGAGAGAGAGAGAGAGAGAGAGAGAGACAGAGTAATGTAATCAGCAGTGTGGGAAATAGCTGTGAGTAAAATGGCCTGGCTGACATTTATATAAGAGGATATTGATGACATGAAGCCACCGCTCTGATAAAGCTGCTCATTTAACCAGTACATCATTCACAGCCTGCAGAGACACCGCACCCACACCCAGGCCTGTGTGTGTGTGTGTGTGTGTGTGTGTGTGTGTGTGTGCAGAAATGCCAAAATGTACATAATGCCGAAATACAGACACATTAGACAGGATGGACTGTATTGGATACAGAAGCATGCATGAAGTATATACACACACACACACACACCCACACACACACACACACACTTCTCAGGCCTGCAGCTAAACTCAATTTCAGAGATATGGCGTTGGATAAATGGGTATCAAGGTTTGTGCAATGAACAGAAATCTAGAAGGTATATTCAAACACACACACCTGAGGGGGGCAAATCCTACCATAGAGAGAGTCTAATTCTGTTTTTATGGCTGCTCACTTGCTAAACTAGCTACAAAACACACACTCTCACACACACACACGAGGAGTTGAGGGAAAGCTGGTGAGCTGGGCACTTTTTTCTGCTGTTCTCAGCTCAGGGATTCCTACCTTCAGACGTGGGATAATTTAGCCCACACTCCTGGGTTCCACTCTGCACTTCCCTGAATACACACACACACGTTATATTGCTACCAGCATGCACACTGTGCATATTGAATACTTATATGTGGGAGACAGACTGTGTTAATATGCAGCTGGGGTCTGACCGATACGTGGGTCGATGTACCGCAGAACCAATCAACACCAGAACTGCAGACTAGAGACTTGGACTTAAATCAGACTTAAGTGATAACAGGACTTGACACTCGGCTTGGACTTGCCTGCAGTAAGACTTGATGTACTTGAGACTTGACTTCCTGGAGACTTGACCTTATATATAAAAAGTAATAAAACAGCACCACATTTAATTGTGTATTTAATTATTAAGTCGAGTTAATAAAATCCATAAACAGAATAAAATGAGGAACTTAATATCATTTTTTTGTTATTCAGCATGTTTTGGTTTGGTATTGCTCCATACAGTACATATGCAGGAGCAGTGGGAAAAAAAATAAAGCTGCAACTTAAGGTGGTTTTGAGTACAAAACTTTGATGAAATTTGGGGAACATGATTTATGGAATATGTAATTGACATCTAGAAACATGTTTGATGACCTTACTGTATATACTCGAGTATAAGCCGAGTTTTTATTACCAAATTTCACAAAGCAAATCAGGGGATCGGCTTATGCACGAGAATTCAAATTTGATCCCAGAGAATGAAATTTCCAGGGGTGGAAATACTACCCATTACCACTACCATGGAAAATAGTTTAAATCATACCTTAGAATGAGATATTTCCTGACTAAACATCTTATCCAGCACATTTTGCAGCAGCCAGTAAGCGCTGCTGTGATTGGTCAGTTACGGTAATCAGCTGCTGAAATAAATATCATGTTTACCGGTAAGTGGATTATTTCCAGAAAATCATAGGAATACTATGACAATACCCAGAAAAACAGGTAATTTGCTAAAGAAATAAATTGATGGAGCAACATCAGGCTTAAACGGGTTTCTTTAAAAATCTAAATTTGCAGGTCAAAATCAGGGAGTCGGCTTAAACACGAGATCAGCTTATACTCAAGTATATATATGGTAATTGTGACGTCTAAGAACCATGAATAAATGTGATTTATTCTCATTCACACACGGACCACTTCCTGGTTCTTCTGTCTATCCAGCTTCCTGAGGTGATTCTTACAGATCCACTGATAACGCACCCTGCATGTAACTGTAGGATATGATTTAATGCTCAGAAGCTCGGCGGTTGATATAATCTGAGCTCCGGACTGTGGGAGGCCAGAAATCCACAGAGTGCGTTTAGCTGCACGGGCTCTTATAGGCTAGGCTAAGAAACCTGGTCAGCAATCAAGGTTTTTCCAAATTACATATGAATATTTTGTGTAAAGTGCACAGAATCTTACAATAAAAGGTCAAATAATTGTTAGAAATCACAATAGTTTAGCCTGTTTGGGTAGGAGTGTTACATGACACCAAGAATACTAAATTTGTAGATAAATTATGCTCCATAAATATTTCCTAAAACAAATCCTACTGGTGCTCAAGAATGTGATTTTTTTTTTTTTTTTTTTTTAAACAAGATTTAAATGATCAAATGTGCATTCACCATCTGTAACCAACAAACCAAAATATTTCATAATTCCAACATCAAATACAATGGCTCATATTTAAAGTTAAAGCTCAAATCTTTGCAGAATTTCACTCAAAAAATAATCTATTATCAATGATCAATTTATAACCTGTCAATTAACCCAATTTTCACCAGAAGTATTGATTGTTTCCATGTAATTTTCAACTTTTTATTGTAACAGATTGTATGTATTGGGCTCAAACATGTACGATCGCTGGTATGACCCTTTAACATAAATTTACCATGACAGCCACTGCAGTGCAGGTATTGGTAACTTTGACCGTCTTTTTTCGGCTGTTATTTGAGACCTGGACGTTATATGACTACCAGCCTTTATTTGTCTTTTTATGGCATATAAGGTCAGTTCACTCCAAAAAGACTTTCCAAACACGTCTGCATCTACATCTCAGGGTTTAATAGGCAACACGTATGAGGGAATCGTTCTGATCCTGCTGGATGACGCTAAAACAGTGTTGGGATTTTAGTTTTAAACCAAATCCATCACAGCTGCTGATGTTTTCCTCACACCATTTCTCTGAAGCCAATTTCCTCCTCTTTCACTTTTTCATTCCTCTTTCCTCTTCCTCTGTTCCTGTCCTGCTCACTCCTATTCTCTCCATCCTCACACCTCTTTTAAAGGTCAATGACAAATTGCAGACACTTTTCCATTTTTGAGGTCAATAGCCGTTTCTGGAGAGAATGCTCCCTGGTGAATAAAAATGAGGATATCGAAACTCAAAGTCTTCATCATCAGCTTTAAAAAACAAAAACAAAAAATTAAAAAAATACATTTTCATCAGGTATTTCTGCACATTTCTACAGAGGGTATGTCAGAGGTTAGGGCCTAGAGCAACTCAAACATACAGACATTTTGTTTAGAGTGAAAGGTAGACTGAGAGCTGTCTTGAGGCCATGGTGGTAACAGATCTGATAAATGCAGAAGTATAACCACAAAATACACCCACACACACAACCACTCACCACCTCAATGCTTTGCCCATGTGACCTCTGAGCTAGGGAGTTGACCTCCATTAACCTTCAATCCCCCCCTACCACAGCACTATTGCTGAACTCTGCTTTGCATGATTTTACTGCTGTTGTGATGTTATCGGGGGGGGTGGGGGGTCGTCAAGATCTGAATGGGGATTATAGATTTTTACTATGTCAGAGCTATTGTTGAGCTGTTTTCAGGCATAAAATTCCTAGTGGTGCCAATTTTTTTGTATTCTGTGACAATCAGACGACTCCTCCCCAGCACCAACTCCACCCTAAGAACATGCATGTAACTTCCTCTTCTTACGCTTCTTACATTTTCCCTTGTTTTTCATTTATGTGTGTAAGTAAATGATTTGTGTTCCACTGTGAATTCTGTCAAATGCTGATGAGCTTTTTGCTGTTTGTATTATGTATTCTGCTTAAAATCATCCTAAAACTGAGCACATGACTTTTTATTGCTTTATATGAAATTACAATGAACAAAAACATTGCAAAATGTATCGCAATTTCAGAAAAAAAAAAGCATTTTTGGCTGCAGAAAAAAAAATGTCACAAAATCCTGGAGGGACTGCGTTACATGTCTATTTGTCATGTTTTAGTGATTGATATTTTAGTTAAAGTTACTGTTAAGCCATTTTCAAAGTTACATAAAATAATGGCTCAACTATAACATTGCATCTTTGTGAAACTTTGTCTATTTCTCATCAATTTCTACTACTACTGCTGCTGCTACCGTCTACTGCTAGAAAACACTTTGGGGCAATAGGTTGCTGTTTTTGTTGTTTTTTTTCCCAAGCGTTGAGTGTTTCAGGAGTTGACATTTGGACTTAAACTTGATCTGACACCTGGCCCTGCATTAACCCTTTGTGCATGCCATGCTGATACCATCACGTTACAATGGCCACAGTGATCCGTGCCTGCAGCGACCTCGAGCTGGAGGAGGCAGGGAAAGTTTATCCCATCTTGTGTCCGTGGAACAGGTGCAGGATTTTGGCATCAGTGGGTCTGTTCAGCTCAGTGCTTAACCGCAGACAGAGTTTGAAAATAACATTTTTCCGACACGCAAGGAAATGTCTTGGTTCTGAGAAAGTCTGAGTAATGTTTATGTAATGTTTATGTATCTGAGTAAGCTTTATGGTTAGTCTGTTATGAGGGTTTTTAATTTTTATAACTCTATCATAGTGTATACAAGTTTAGACTTAGGAACTAATTCCTAGAGTTGTAAAAGGTAAACCCAGCTTAACTCGTTTCCCACCAGTTGAGATTTAATTCTCACCATTTGATCAGTAAACTGTAACAACACCAAAATAATGAGATATTTCATTTGCCTCTTTCAACACATAAATGATAGGACAATTCTCTCGTTTGCTCATTTGCACAAAGACTTGAACCTAAAATGAGCCAACTGCTTTGTCAACACATTAACCTCGGGCCATTTGGTTCAGGGAACATATGTCTGGCCTCATTCGCGTCCAAACATATCTCCCCTGTCACTCTGTTTTACGAGCTGGGATTAAAAGTTGTTCGGTGGAAATTCCAGTGCTTCTACGGTGATGGGAATGTGTGCCAACGGCTCTGGCTTCTGAACAGTATGGTGGAACGTGAGGAAACCGGGAGAAGGCCACACACGGAGGACATGTAAAGTCACACAGCCATGTTATGTAGTTTGCACGTCAGTAATCGACATGAGGGGGTGACAGTGTCTGGTAGCGTTTGCAAATTGATTAATTAACTTGGCTTAATGTGCCCACTAATGCATGAATTGACTTTAAATGAATCGCCACCAAGATGCTTTGGAATCGGATATTTCCAAAGAGCAACAAGCCCATTTACATGGAGTTGAAAGCACAAGTGAGAGTTGTTCTTAGACTGAGAGTGGTCTGTGTCTATTTACTGGACACAGTATATAAGAGAAAGACCTCGTACATCCCAAGTTTGATAAATAATCAGTAAAAAAAAAAACAAAACAAAACCAGCTCGTTCATTTATGCACAGCACTATTGTGTAGTCTTGTTGTCTTTTTTATTCAAAATGCTTTTCATGCAATGGCTGCCAGGTGCCTAAGACTGCTGAGTTAGTACAACCAAAACACTACACATCAGGCCCTAATTAATGGTGTGTGTGTGCGTGTGTGTAAATATATTAATCAGAATTCATGTCTCAACTACATTCAGGTGAACAGTCAAACCCTGTGTATATTTCCATTTTTGTATATTCAGCACAAGTTCCTTCATGACTTCATTTTTTTCAGTCTTGTCCTGTTTTACCTTTCATTCATCTTTTCCATCTTTACTTTCTTCATCGGTTTTAAGTTCAACTAAACTACACTCTTCTTCACAATAAGTAACTTCTACTTTGGATACCAGAGTACAGCTAACACATTTTACTTGTAATAAAGTATTCTTTTAACTCCAGTATGTTCTGCTGAAAACCACGTTTGACCAGGGGTAAGGTTTAGTATGATTGTGAGAGTATTACACAAAAAAATGAAGTAGCTGGAGGATTACCACTTCAAATTGTTATTCATGATGTAATGGATGACAGCGGCACTCATTTGTTCTGTTGATTGCATGGCTTCAGCTTTGTTGGATGGTTAAAGGAAACCAAAAACAGAAGGATGATCGTATGTAAGCACATACTGAGCAGCAGTAAAGTGTAGCGGAGTAAATAAACATGTTAGCAGCAGTGCATCTGTTATGTTATGCTCTTTTTTGGACCTGGAGTATGCTGACACTATAAAGTCACCATCTAAGGGGTATCTGATATCAGCGCACGTATGGATTACAGGGGGATTAAACAGCCTAAATGTTGATCTCTACACCTTTAAGGTGTGACACCCAAAGGTGACGTTTACATTTTGCTTTTTCCACTTCCAGTCAGCACTGTTCACAGGAAATACTATGAATCTGAAGTGCTTTCAAAAGAAATTATAATCTACTATCCAGCTGTAATTATTCCCCATGGCAACCTCCATACACACAAACACAAACACACACGCACACTTATTACAGTCAACTGGAAGTGAACTCTCAGCTGCTGTGTCTGTGTGTGTGTGTGTGTGTGTGTGTGTGTGTGTGTGTGTGTGTGTGTGTGTGTGTGTGCAGGTGAGCATGTGTGTATTTGTAAGAGATTTACATAGTCTAAGTGTAAACAAGAAAGAGAATGAGTGAGATAGTGATGGACAGAGTGAAAGAATGAATGTTACTGAGCAAGCAAAGGGCGAGTAAGTGAGCGAGTGAGCGAGCGATCAGAAGAAAAAGGACAAAGGAGTTATTTTAATGTACAAAAAATTAGAACTCCTCCTTAAACTCTACTTTACTTCACCTGACTGAAGTATGACAACAACCTTTCAGACAGGTGATCTACCTTATTTTGTCAAATTATCTTGGTGTGGTAATGCATCTGAAATTGCAGGCAACACCCAAATATCAAAGATTTTTTGAGGATTAATTGATTGTTGATCATTGAGTTGCTTAAATGATCAGTGATTAGGAAATTGCTTAAACTTAGCAGACTACCATATATACTTCAATATAAGCTGAGTTTTTATTGCCAAATTTCACAAAGCAAATCGGGGGGTCGGCTTATACACGAGAAATTCAAATTTGATCCCAGAGAAGGAAATTTCCAGAGGTGGAAATACTACCCATTACCACTACCCATGAAAATAGATTAAATCATAACTTAGAATGATGTATTTCCTGACTAAACATCTTATTCAGCACATTTTGCAGCAGCCAGTAAGCCGTGATCCGTCAGTTATGGTAATCAGCTGCTGAAATAAATATCATGTTTACCGGTACGTGGATTATTTTCAGAAAATCACAGGAATACTATGACAATACCCAGAAAAACAGGTAATTTGCTAAACAAATAAATTGACGGAACATCATCAGGGGGTCGGCTTATATATGAGATCGGCTTATACTTGAGTATATATGGTTATTGAAATATGTGATTACATTAATTGATTACATTATTTGATAACAACACTTACTTTTCTCTCAAAAGTAAAAACTAACTTAGAACTTAGTTACCTACATTTTTGGAGTTGCTAAACCCAATCCTGCTGAGTAAACAAGTGAATCAGAGTTAAACAGGAAGCAACAAAAACAGGTCGAGATCAAGAGGAGAAGGAGCCAAACTCAACAAAAATACAAGAACAAAAGGTTGATAATGATGATGATGAGGAGGAGGAGGAGGAGGAATTGGCAGGGAAGCCATTAAAAAAGAATGGGAGGGTAAACCCAAAGGCTGGATCCATGCAGTGTGCAGTGCTGACAGCCTTAAATGGAAGTGAGTTTACTGTACAGAACACCACAAGTGTCACAGGCTGAGCCGCGTGATGCTTGTCTAGTTGCAGGGAAAACAATCACAGTACTCAGTCAAGCCATTAATAACTGTTTGCGAGTCAGTACATGTGTGTGTGCGCGCAAGTGTGTGCGCGTCATGTCTGCGCATGTGTGTTTGAGTGCTCGGGGGTGTTAATTTCCAGTGATGGGATGAGTCCTTGGCATCCCAGCGTGATTCATATTAAAAGTCAATTGGCCTTAAAATTTGGCCAGACCCCCAAAGTCTGCAGCGGCGAGACGTAGCTGTCAGCTAATGGCAAAGCGGCCCACAGTCATATTGGCTGAAATTGAATCTGACCAGAGAAGCCAATGGGCCAGAGATCCAGAGAGTCACAAGTGACCATTACGCTGATGACATCCTCTCTGTTAACTGACCCACACCTTCTTCCCACTTTACTAGCTTCCTCTGTACTAGCAGGGAGCAGATTTAATCGCTAATCAGCTGTGTTGTATGTCCATGTTTTCTGGTGCGACACAGATTTATCAAGAAAAACATCAAAAAACAGTCCTTAGATGTGCAATCTATGAGCTGAATAATTACAAAAATGTCCTGGCTGTATGTGCACAGGACAAGGGTATATCTATTGTTTGTAACCTCTTGGCCTGTAACATTAGCAACAGCTATCAGCGTCTTAATTTCTCGCCTGTGTGCCTGTGTGGTGAGGTATGTCAGCACTGGCTGAGAAACAGAAAGAGATGAAGGCAGAGAGGCTATCACCCTCCCGCTGCTCCTGTGATTTCACTATATAACCTCAGCAATAATTACCGTGCACACCATTTACCGCAACACCAAACTTTACCACTTAGGGTGAAAGCACCCGTTACTGGCCCAACGCTCCCCAGTTGTCGAACAGCTTGAAAAAGTTCTCCGAAGCTCATCATGGTATTCCACAAAGTTAACATTTGGAAAAGCACAAAAAAAAAAAAAAAAAAANAAAAAAAAAAAAAAAAAGAAAATTACATTTTTAATATTTCATGCACTACACTTCAATGCCAGTGTGGCCTTCAGGTTAATTTAAGACTGTTAAACCACCACAGCAATCAAAACAAAAAGCTGTGATATTGATTACATACAGCAAGCCAAAAGCCTAACAGCATCTGTCAAAACTTGGGGCTTTTTGCACCTTCAGCTGCAACAGCTGTCCAACTTGCATTTTAATATTTATTCTGAAGGAAAGGCTACTGCGAAAATGTACAATAAATTCAGAGTTCAAGCAGGTCTAAGAACTTTCCAGACCACATTAATCAACTATATGTGATTGAGGCACAAAAATCTGGAGGTTTTCGTTTCAAACAAATGCTTCACAAAAACAGACAAATGTTTGTTGCATCACTCTACAGATTCTTACAGAAATGGATAGTTTCAAGATATTTAATTCTACAGGAGGGAAACTGGGCCAGTTGGTTAAGAAGGCTGATGATTGTCAGTGTTTCTGGTGCAGTGCCCAGTAAAATCGTAGCTCCAGGGAGGACATCTACGAAGTTACGGAACAACTGGCATTTGCTTGGAATATGCCACCAAGTAGTCTATGTGTTAATATTTCCTTTCCCCACATCCTATGGCAGTAATTCCCTTCATCTCCGTCCATGTAGCGAATTATCCATTTTGTCACTGTTCCTCCCCTTGTTCTCCTCCCTTTCATTGTATCCATCTTGGTGGCAGATGCACGAGGCCTGGGGCAGCTCCTCTCACTACGTGATGCAGGAGGCCTTTGTTAACGATTCATTCTTTTCCCCCCATGACAGCAATGAACCACCACGGTAGCGAAACCTTCTGGACTGTGAAAAACCAGCTTTTTCCCTGCTTTAGCCCTCCATTTTCTCCATAAACTATCAGCAAAGCTAAAGGTAAAGATTTTAACCCAAAACATCTCTTGCTCAAAATGACAGATGCAGATTCAAAAGAATCCCATTCTTTATGACATGTTAAAAAAGGATTGGTTACGCCTGATGCATAAGAAAGCGAGCAAGGGATGTAATATTTTTACTGAGGTAATATAATTTAATAATAATAATATAACTTTATTTATATAGCACCTTTAAAAACAGAGTTTACAAAGTGCTTTGACAGACAAAGCAATACAATATAACAGCAGTATAACAGCAAGAGCATATATAATAATTTATTGGGTGTTTTTTTTGTTTAGTTTTTTTTTGTTTGTTTGTTTTTTGCACATTAACTGCATTTATCTGAGCAAAGTCATTATAACTTACAAGTTCCAGAGGTACTCAAGGCTGTGTGAGTAATATCATAAAAATGGACAAAGTGATTGTGTTCTTGTCTGCTATCCATGATTGTAGCTACTTCAGACTTATTCATCTGCTCAGATACTGATGTGATTAACTGTGGAGGATTCTTCAGACAGTCAAGAAAATTACTTCTGAAAAAAAAACTGGGATAAAATCGGCGTTGTTGGCAGAAGTGAGGTAGATTATTTGGAAAAATAACCAACAGCAAACGTGACAGATTTAGATCCATCTATGCTAAGCTCAGAATTTATCAATCAACCCTTGCAGTAACTGAATATAATCATGCATTGTAGCAGTTTAAGGATGGCAACATCTTGAAAAAAATCTGCTTTGTTGCATTTCCTGTAGAAAACAGTAAAGAATATCAGGTTTAACCTGTAATGTTTACGATGATGTTTTAAGGAAATTATGTTGCAGTATTCAGCCAGTTTTTAAGACGTTTGGGAACTATTGCTGCCAAGGTTTAGGCTTAGTTGGATTCTCTACAATCTACTTTTAATTCCAACTATTTTCCTTTTCTGATTAAAAAAAACAAAAAAACAAAAGGCCAGCATGTATTTTATGTAGCTAAGGTGTCTGTCCATCTGTCATCCCATCAATGCTAACATGTAACTAATACCAACACCATCAATCACAGCAGCGCTATGCTAGCACATGGATAATGTATTTATCTTTAATGTCATCTGTTCTGTCTTTCCACATCATTTCAATGCTTCACCATGAGTCCTGGTACTAATTTGATGGTAATGAACCCATTGACACACAGTGCTCGATGAATACAGTGATAAATCACCGTCTGTTGTGTTTTAGACAGGCCACATCTGATCCTATTGGATGATCTCTAGCCCTCATTCTGTTAAATATGCATGTAGGAGCTGGCTGAATGTTGGGAGAAAGTCATGATTGAGATATGTTGATAGAATAGAGACAGCGACTGCCATCTGTCAATGACTGTTGTGTTTAGAGCTGTTACCGAGTTCTATTTCTTCATTTTACCAACGAATAATGGTAAAATATGATTTACTTCAGATGACTGGCCACGTTTGACACCCTGACTTCTCTTCCTTCCTGAATTGTAGGAAATTATGTATTCAGCTGTATTATTCCTGTATATTTTTGTAACATAGCTCCGGATTTACAATGACAATAAAATTTTATTGGTTTGCTGTAAATTGTAAACTCTGGTGTACAATGTTTTATTGTCTGTGTTTTAAGACTGATCAGCAGAATCCACACCAAACAGATTCACATAAACACATCCGAAATTTTCCTTTCAACCATCAAGTTGACACAACCGTTATTCCCACGTGACTTGAATGCAGCACTGCTCTACAAAGCCCAGCATATCAGCGGTGATTAGCATGTTATTCAGCGGATCTCAACAGGTGGTCAATATCTGAGGATGAGCGGATGGGGATGCCGCTCGGCCCTCCACATCGGTCAGTATTTCCTCTCATAAGTGCTGCTCCCCTGGGTAATATGGACTGTAAAATGGAGTGAAGAGACTCCTCACGTCCAATTTTTCCATCACACTGTGTGGTTTCATATTCTCACCAGTAGCATGTTTTGGTGTAGAAAGTTAAACAGCTGTCAAAGACAATTGGACGGTTGATGTGCATTAATGTATGCCTTAGACATGATTTGAATGTATTTACATTGTGAATATGTTTTATTATACTTCCTGTTAAAGTGTACGTTAGGGTGCAATATTTCCTCGAGTTTTCTCTCATGTGTTGGTCTCTTTGGTCATTATCGAGACAGACGTGGTGCAGCGCTGCTTTTGAACACAACAAAAAAACCCACCCATTGTCTATGTACACCCACAACGTGAACAACAGCTACTAAGAGACATTAACTAACAGACTAAGGTGATTTCATCCATCCACTGAGCAACATAACACTGCAGGAGTCCTGTTACCTTGTGCAAGCATTTAAGTTTAATGTGTTGACTGAAACATGTGGTAGGGTTAATTTAGCCTCTATCAGACAGACATATTTTCCATTTTAAAGCCCAAGAGGAAGCATTTTTGCAAAGTCTGCACTTCACCTTGGCTCCATTTTTCGCACGGAAAATTGTCAAGTGAATCAAAATATATCATCAAAACCCACTCGCTCCACTCAGGAAACAAAATAAAACAGGAAGAAGTTAGCGTGTAGTTGTATAACACAGAACAACAACAGAATTGACATATTTTGTGCACCAACTGCTTATTGCTTCATTATGTAAAGAAGACGTGTTGCCCTTAGATGACTGAAGAAGAGAATGGAGCGCCTATCGAGCACATACAACAACACGCTAACCATCAACATGTTAGGAAAGCCTGATATGTTACATGTGAATGATTTGCTAAGCTTAATGAAATGTGTAGGTTAACGTGAACCACACACTCTGAGCCCTCTGTGGTTCTAGATCAGTCATCCTCAAAATCCGGACTCCGGTCTGGATCCGGACCAAACCACATCTGTCTCCGGACTCTAAGCAAATTCTACATTTCACATGTATTATTTATATTATTTGTCAGACATTGCTGCGATGCAACGAGTCAAAATTCTCTGCTTTCTTTGTTGCAGAGAAAGCAAAACCAAATGTCCGACTGCTCCACTATCGACAAAAACTAGTGTATTCTCGGTTAAAATTAGGATCCCAATCCGACCCTGGCTTGACTGACTTTAATGAACGGACCTGTGCCTTACTGAAAATTTTCTTTGTGGACCTTTAAGATTTGTATTTGAGTATCCCTGTTCTAGATCAATCAACAGAACGATAATTGTTCATAGTTGGTTCAGAACTGCTTCAGTTCATGTTCACACCACAAACAAACCTCTCCAGAGTTGATTTGTGACCAGACTAAGACTACGAGAACTTCGTACACCATTTTCACAATTTATTCAAGATGAAAGAATCAAAGACTACTGCAAAACTAAGCAGAAAATAAAGACAAAGCCATTTATGCTCTCAATACAAAAGATAGAAGCCCCATCATCTGTCAGTAAGTCCAAAGATGGAAACATAATCAATCAAGATTTCTCCTGCAGTACTCAGTAACTACCATAAATTTCATACATAAGTCCATCGTGGCTCCTAAAACTAGCAGTATTAGTCCCTGCAATGGCTTAATTAATGCTACAGTGTGCATCTTCATCCATCTAATGTCCCTTTGCAGCACAGGTAGAGTCAGCTGAGTAATAAATGATGAGTAAACAAAGTACCATCTCAAGTTTATGACTAAGACTGTGCCAGAAATCTGTCTGCACTCTCCAAGTTGGTTCATCACAGCAAACCAGAGGAGACCAATTCTAAACTTTTTGATAAGATTAGCCAATATTTCTGTGCAGGATAATTAGCTTTGCTTGGGGGTACGGGTGGTGGTAAATGTTATATAAATATAAAGTACTGACTTAACAGAAAATATATGTTAGATTATCTTACCCTTGAACCTAAGCAATGGTGTTGATGTTGAGTTGACACTGAGCTTTTCTGCTGCCTAGCCCACTTGACATTTTGCTAAGTTCATTTTAGGTTGTTGAACGCACTGTTCACATGATCAGGGTGCAATACAACAATGCAATACAACAACACAACACAACATCTCACTATTACATGTCCATAAGACACACATTTTGCTTATGTTAATGGTCTTGTTTTCCCTTGTCTTGCTCTGATTGGAGCATTGAAGGGAAAGGGATGGAGATTAGGATCAGTTAACTGTTCTGGTGACTTTCAGTTGGATATTGACGCATCATTACCATGGGGCAGAAGTTTGTTTAAGTTATAGTTAAGGTTAGGCAATTTAAACCACTTAGTAAAGATTTGGGAAAAGGGGAATTTTTCTTTTTCTGTTAAGGTTACTCACTTCCAATGTGCAACTGGGATAAAATCCCTCTAGGAGCATGTGTAGGTAGGAAATTATGTCAAAACATAAATAGCTACAGCACCTCTGAGACAGATCCTTTTATGCAAAGCTCAGAATTAATCAATCAGCCTTCATAGAAAGCATGTCTATTTGCAAAGTGTTTTTAAAAGTATCACAGTTCTGACATATCAGCCCCATGCTGATCAAAATTAACTTGCCAAATGATGTGATCAGAAACATTTCTCAGCCACAAAAGCAGGAGGGAGTAGATGGTGTATAAGATTATCTCGTCTTCTTCCTCACACCTGTTAAAACACTGGTTTTTTTTTTTTAATTATTTACATGCTAGCTCATATGCTATGCAAAGAATTTACACAGCAGGCATCCTAATCATAGACCCTCAGTGGTATAGAGCCAACACGAGGCATTACTTCCATGTTTTCATGGCATGAAGTCATATAATTCTATTTTATAAAGCTGGTTTTTGAGCTCTGTTTATCAGCATTTAATATAACAAGTCAAAGGCCTCCATTTAATTTAAAGTAGCTTGCAATGCTTTGAATACAGACAGTATTCTGGAGGAGTCACATGGTTACCACAAAAGAGATACTTCAGCAGGTAATTCTGTGGTGAAAGCCACTATACCAGCCTCTTGTGCATGAAATAGACACCAGTGTTACGTCTCCGTGTCTGAAGTCTCCACGCTGAAGCCTGTGGCTCTGGATCAAGGCTCAGATCCATCCAGCTCTTAACAATTCCCAGCTGACCCTGAAGCAGCCCTCCAACTCTGTGCAGTAAATTTAGTTACATCAGGAGACAAACAGGAGTGTGTAGACTGTGTGTGTGTTTTTGAGAGTGTGTCTGTACACTTAACAGTCATACTCACACTCACACTCCCTGCTGACTTCTCCTCATTAACCCCATCCTGCTCTCCTCCACCCTTGACCGCTGCTCCCATATGGATGACAGTCCTCCCTCCACCGGTGCTGCTGAGAGCTCTTCTCTGCCCATTATGCCATCCTCCTTGCCTGCAGCAGCGCACAGGCCTCCTGACTTCACCTCTGCTTAAAGGACCATACTGGTGGTTTACATGTTTAAGCCCAATAAATACAACCCGCATACACATTATGAACAACTATTTTACAAAACATAAGACCATATTTAGTTTTCCTGTTATTTTGCCAAATCCCCAAATGTTTCAAAATCAATTCAGGTGATACATGCACCTTAAAATGTTAATCATTTTTTTACTTTTTGGTAAAAGCCGTTTTCTCCAGGGACTTTCTTCCCTGGAGGAGACATTGTATTCCCTGCAGCTCAGTGTTAGACAGGTTAAATAAAGTTATTTCAACAAAAAATTTTATGTATTCGCTATGATGGATTATTTATGTCAAGCACGTTTCAAGTCTCTACAAGTAGATTTTTATACTGGAATGAGTTAAAACCAGTGGCAGTCTGGAACATTGGAAAAACAATTTAATATTTACCGCTCCAGCAGTATGTCTTCAGAAATGGCTGTCAGTAATGTAACGTTTATGCAGGTTGTATATATTAGGCTCAAATATGCAGGACCTATGTGCTCAAATAGGTCCAGTTTAAAGGACCAGTATGGTCCTTTAACATCAACATATACACCAGTTAAAATCATTCATTTCTACTTCCTATAAAGCATGAAGCTACAGTTGAGCTTTAGTGTATGATTTTACAAAATCAATAAAGTCACAGCCCACACACACACACGCACACACACACACACAGAGCATATAGAGGAGAAGGCTCTGGGTGCAGTGCAGCTGTATTCCCCAAACCTGTCAGATTTATGCCCTGACTCACTGCAGTTATTACAGGCAGCTTATTGGGAAACTGCTACATTATGAGAAGTGTCTAACAAATCGCTTATGCTCCTGTAATTGGATTACAGCAGCAGCAAGCTCCCACTGGTGAGACTAGGCTGCACACACACACAAACACACTCACCGAAATAGATTTTGTGCTGGCCGTATGTGTGTGTGTGTTTAAATTGCATATACATTGATTCCTGTTCAATGGATTACACTTACCTCATCAGTCATCAGTCTATATTTGTCTCTGTGAAAATAAAAGAAAAAACAGGAGTAACTCCGCCNCCCCCCATCACATACAAACACAAACGCACGCCTATATACACACCCACACACACACACTGTCCTCATCAAAAAGATGATGAACCATGTTGCAATGATCATTGGACAGACCAGCACACGAAAACAGCATAAAAGTGAACAAATATGACAAATGAGGGTCTGAATATATAAATAAAGTTACTTTGACCAAAAAAAATCCTAACAGACATGTTGTTTGCTGTGATGGATTATGTATCTCAAGCACTTTTTAAAACTCTACAAGTTGATTTTAATAGCGTACTGAATTGAACTGAAAGTAGTGGTAATCTGGAAGGTAGGAAAAACAATTCTGAAATCCCCCGCTGAAGTCGTGTATTTGGGAAATGGTTGTCAGTAACGTAATGTGTACGTATGTGGATAATGGGCTCAAATGTGCAAGATTGCTGGTATGATCCTTTAACATATCATCGTGTAACCTGTCTTTTTAAATAAACTGGGAAGGTTTTCTTGTTTCTACATGCATGTGTGCATGTGCGTGTGTACGTGTGTGTGTGCACTAGGGGGTAGAGTAAGCGTCTAATAGTTCTCTCGTAGAGCAGTTTGACCCTGGCAGCCCTCCTTTGTGAACATCGTTTTCTATGCAAATTGAGCAGTTTATTGTCCAAAACATGTGACGCTTTTGTCTGGGCAGCTTTGACTGATCACAGCATGACAGCTTCAATGTGTGTGTGCCGAGTGTGTGAGTGCACGCTGACATTATTATTATTGGTGGGTGGACCCAGCAATTGGCTTCTCTCTCCCTGATGACCAGCTGAGTCTATCATCTCTCTCTTTTTCTCTCTCTCTCTCTCTCTCTCTCTCTCTCTCACACGCGCGCACACACACTTCATTCNTCTCTTTTTCTCTCTCTCTCTCTCTCTCTCTCTCTCTCTCACACGCGCGCACACACACTTCATTCATCATCCTGATGTTAACTGGTACAGGCTTAAATAAACTTCTATTACCACCTTTTAACACACACGACCTCGTGTGCACTCATAGCACTCAAGTAATGTGTGTGAATACTACAGGAGCGAGCATGGCTGCATCCCAACAGCATAGTCTTTGTCAAATGTTCTGACTACCTTAAACACATACACACACACACACACACACACACACACACACACACACACACGTTGGCCAATTTCAGTGCTTGTTCACAGACACAGTCCTGGCAGAAATCTACCAAGTACACATCATAACCACCATAACCACAGCAATGTATTTTATTACTGTTCAGACTTGTGTTGCTACTAATAATAATAATACACTCCTTCTCATTACCTTGGTTATATTGACGCTAATGACAAAGTTAGCAAAACTGTTGATTTTTTATGCTAGACCTCCAGTTTATCTTTTCATAAACTACTTTTTTTTATTTGCAAAACATGTAATGGCAGCATAAAACACACCAATGCAGAATATCTGCATATAGATGCAAGTGTAAGACTAGATTTATTTTTTTGTGAATCTGAGTTTGTTTTATTTTTCTTTGAATTTATATACAAAAGGAATATATGCTATTTTAATGTTTGTGTTGCATTTATGAAGGGACTAGGTATTTGCCCATGAAGACGGTTGTTTGAGAGTGATGGGTTGGCGGAGTGATTTTTAGAGAGAGAGAGGGAGAGAGAGAGTAACGGGGGAAGCGGAACGGAAGATTGTGAGGTAGAAGTGACGGGCTGAGAAAAATAATAAAAAAATAACTAAAACAGGAGAAATCGTCCCTGTGCTGTACTTGACACACAACCCGAAGAGTAAGTGACTGAGAGGAATATCTCAGTATTACACAAGTATAAGAAACTTGCTAAGGTGCCATCCTGATATTAGCTAATTTCCTAAATAATTTGTTAATTTTCGTGACTTATAACTCCATCTCTCTAAATTCCATTATATTCTACAAATTCAGTGACCAATGGTAAATCTGCTGTGTGCTCCTTCCCCTTTCACAGCACACAACATGCAGATGTCATAAAATGATGCAAATTTATTTTTTATAACCGGGTTAATTGAAAAACACAAGAAATGAGTGTTGCAGCTGTTTGATTGCTGCATGAGAAACAGAATTTTCTGAGTTTTTGCATTTCAAGGGCAGAGCAGAATTTAAGATATTATAAGATCACTCTCATACAAGTGTATCAGAGTTCTGTAACAGGTCATTTATTATAGGTAATACTGATGGGTTGTACTCTTTTGATTCTTGGGTCTGTGTGTGTGTGTGTGTGTGTCTGTCTATATGGACTGTGTGCTAACATTTGAACTCACTGTTCGGATCTAATCAGTGTTTCCATTTTAGAAACCAGCCTTCATTGAGACCCTGGAGGCTACATACATGCACGTGCACGCACACACACGCACACACACACACACTCTCTTTGTACAACCTATAGTATATTGAAGCCTGGAGGCCTTCCCCTCATGCCTGTGTGACATTTACAGCCAGAATAGGAAAAAAGAGCGGTGTGACCCTTTTGAGCTGTCAATGAAAGAATCAAGTGAAAAAGGGAAAAAAAAAAAAAAAAAAAAAGGAAAAAAAAAACAGCTCAAGGTGTAAGTCATTTATTGAGAAAATCCACTTAGACGTTACTGATGTCTCCCTCCTGTAGTGTCTACTTCATAGTGCTACACGTACTGCAGTTCTACTTAGGCCAAATCAATCTGTCTGTCCATCCGTCTGTCCTACCTACCTACCTATCTGTCACATATCAGAGACAACACTTGACCTAATTTTAATAAAGATCCATATGGGTTCAATTAATTGGTAGAAATGGACCCTGGTGTCCACTGTGCATACATACTCATCTCTGTGTTGTCTTTGGTAAAACACACTGGGCTTTTTGTCTCACTAAAGCACGTCAGCATTCGTCGATTTTCTCTGCGATGGCTAAGTTAAGAATCTCTCTCTCTGTGAGGCGGATACAAATGGCTGCATGTTTTTGCACCATAAGCCTCCGTGTTGGAGGAATAATGAGATGCTATATCACTGCACTGAGAGGCTTGGGAGGCTCCTGATTAAGATATGTGTGGTGCACACACACACACACACACACACACACACACACACACACACAGACACACACACACACAGGCTGTCTCTCGACATAACTAATGGGCATGTTTCACGGCCGTGACAGGGAGCGGCGTGTGTGTGTCTGTCGGAGTATTATGGCTGTTACGATAATAATGAGAACAAATGAGAGCCATCCATTTCCTGCCTGGATGCTGATTGGTCCTGATGGCCAATATGGCGTCGGGTAATCAATCTTCGGGTCCCTCCCCTTAACGAACGCTCGGCGACCCACTGGGGGGGCATCAGCCGATGGCACAGCAGCACTGCGGGTTAAAGATGCATAAAGTTTGGGGGAGGCAGTGGGATTTGGGGGGGGCTGGGTGGAACTAACACTAACTCGAACACTGCTTGTACTTACTGTATGTACTACTACTACTACTACTACTACTACTACTGTAGAAGCTATTCATTTTCAGATTTTTTTAGTTTAATTTGTAGTAATCTAATTTGTTGATTTCTAATAGATATAGCTGAAGTTCTGTTTGTTTGCAGTATTTAATTAAGTAAGCTAATTAGGTATTTTGAAATCATTGGGCGTTACTTCAGGTGATGATGTACATACTATATATATATATATAGGCATGAAGGTATAGGACTCGAAGGTGACTGGGAGGGTTTTTGTATTTTTGGTTTTTTTTTTTAAACCAGAGGCAGGAGACGCCGTCGTTTATCTGTTTGCTATAAAAATGGAGAAATAAACTTTCACAGAAATGCAGCATTTGCCTGGACTTCTGTAACCTGCGTAAGAAAGATTTCTGGTTACCTCAGTAGCAGTTTGAGTTTAATTTTATTTAAATGACTGGCAAGGACAAATCGCCACCACAACTACTACTACTACTGCTACTAGCACTTCACTACATTTTTGCTATTATATTAATACTGCTGCTACTACTTCTAGTATCCAATATTACTGCTTTACCATTGTTGCCAAGACGATTACTACTAGTAGCACCACTGTTGCTGCTTTAATACACATTACTCCAAGTATTACTACTCCTGTTAATATATTACATTATATGCCATTATACTATAGCGTAGTGTTGTGGTAATATGCCCAAAAAAAATACCACTACCACTATTCAACTACATTTACTACTGAAATTATAACTACTGTCATCACTTACACTGTTAAATAAATAGGCCGTATCTTGTCATTTTTGTAATGTTAATTATTTCATAGTAGTAGATTTGTTTATAGAATATTTTAAGTTTTTTTCTGTTTACTTACTTTTAGGTTTACTGTGTATAATAATGTACATCTTTATAATGTCATAGCTCACTTTTTAATTCATATTTCATCAAGCTAGGACAACTGCTGCTGCTATTCTCATAGTACTGCTACTACTAGTACTTCTACAAGTGCTACTGCAATTGCTCCAACTATTTCCACTTGCTCAAGTCTTATTTAGCAAAGTGATAGATGTGTGGATATTCTCCACAGCCTCATTCGTCTCCTGCCAGGCCAGTTGTCTTTATTAAGCTCTTCCATTTCACAGAGGACACACAGCCTCCCTGTCACCCAGGTCAATAACATGGCCACCAGGGGGCCTCCATGATTCAACCTTATCACACTCACAGCTGCCACGCTTGTCACTTTACCTGGGTGTGTGTGTGTGTGTGTCTGTGTGCGTGTGTGTGTGTGTGTGTGTTTGCAGGAGAGTGTGTACGATCACTGCGGGAGGAGAAGAAGACAACTAACTCAAGCAGTCCCTCCAGTGGAGAATCGGGCAGCACTGAGGGAGATAAATTGGGGAGAGAAAAAATAAATGGAGGGAGGAAGTTAAAAAGATTGAGGAAAAGGGATGAACTAAGGATGAATGAAAAGAGGATAAATAAATAAAAGAGTGAAGGTCTGGTATTTGTAATAAGAATGTGAAAGTATTCTAATAGTATGAAAATTGACATATCAAGACCAAAACCAAAAGAAGATATATCGGAATACATTTGTCTTAAAGTCAAAAAATGCTTGATAAGGAACAAAATTAGATGCAAATAAGCACTAAAAATTAGTTGAATTTAAGGAGCAAAGTATATACGTGTGTACTTTGAGTGCTCTTTCTTTATTCTCGTCCAGTGGAATTTTAAGTACAGTAATAATTACCAATAACAGAACAAATGTCATCAGGTGAATAAAGTTTTAAAACTCTTAGCTGGGTTTGATGCTACAATTAGCTCCTATTAGCGTAATGTGATCCACACAGATTTCAATGAAATTGAGAGTCTGCTGTTACTACTAATGATAGCTAAAGTCATACGGGGTGGGGATTTGTATACATGAAAGGCAAGTTAGGTCAACACAAAACACACACATACATACTAGATTCTAAGTACTGTCAGACATCAGTTACAGTAGGAATTTCTATTTTTATTGCAGATGCTTTCCACCCTGACAACCTTCACACTTTAAAGAAGAGGCTGGATAATGGCTGCATGAAAACATAAAATATTTAAACTTGCACAAAATATCACACTGCGACAATTCACAGCTTAACACATCATTTTGTCTCATATCATGTTTCGAGAATTTTCTGCAATCTGTGTCAGGAACTTGAAAAGAAGATTCCCCCCCTAGGGCCTCAGTATAGCACTGAGACTCATCTGTCTGCTACAGTCAACAGTATATTATGCAAAGTCCTAACCGATTTCTGCAATCATTAATCCTGTTTGAGTCTTATGACCAGCAAAGCCACAAGATGAAAAGCTTAGTATTATTATTACATTATAAACTGGAACTGGTCATCATATGCAGACAGATTTTCTCCATAAATGTAACAGCCACCATCAGCATCTAAACTGTCCTACAATAGCGCACGTGCAGGATGTGAACTTTTGAAGAAACTTCTTTCTTGCTTCTGTTCCTCATCTCCTTTCCTCTCTCCTCTGTTCTTTTCTGTCCCTTTATTCTCTTCAGTTCTGCTTGGTCTTCTTCTTCTCCCCTCATTCTCTTCTGTTCTTTCCTGTCCTCTCTTATTGTTATCTCTTTCCACTCCTCTTTCCTTCCTCCTCCTCTTTTCTCCTTTTCTCTCCTGTTCCGCTGCCTTCCTCCTCCTCTCCTCTCCTCTCCTGCCCTCTCTCTGTTTTGTAAATTCACTTAAGTTAATTGCTTCCAGCAGGCTTTTCTCTCAGGCCGTCACGCTGCTCTTCATCATGTGATGATACTGTGTGGGTTTGTTATCGGGCGCTGCTGCTGGGTGGAGGAGAAGCCCGAGACCTCCTCCTCCTGAATTGGCCTGAAACCTCCTCCTTTAACCTGGAGAAAATTCTGTCTGACCACGCCTGCTGCTACAGCCATGAGAACCTCTGTGGCTTAAAGAAAGAAACCATACTTCTGCTTGGTCTTTGCAACTTGATGATAGATTTCCTAAATGGCTGAGGAGGTTTTAATTCCATCGTCAGGCAAAATCACATCGGTAAGTCCAGACTCGCTCTGTGAATCAGGTCAGATCCACAGTCAGGGCCTCAGATCACCAAACCTGCATTATTTCTGACACAAAGTCGCTGCAGCTAATAGCATTTACTACTAGATTTCAAACTTGTATTCGCGAACTTGGAACAAAGTGGATTATGATTTGGTCAGTGTGTTATTTAATGTAGGTCAGAAAACTATTTCTGGCATCTCTCAAATGGGACATCCTAGCTTTTTTGTCAGATATTTGCAATTCAATATAATGATAAACAATATCTACACGATCAAAGTCAGTTTAGGACATCATTCAGTCTGATGAAATGATTCCACGCTGGCTGATTAGCTCAGACTGTGTGTTGTCATACATGCTGATCAGGGTTATAGTGTCAGAGCATTACAGTCATGTTAACATCTTACTACAGGTTTTAAAAATGGAGCTGCTCCATTATTCTAGAAATTATTTCTTCAGTGAATCATTTATTATTTAAAATGTCAAAAGTAAATAGCTATTCAATTTACTGTGATGTGCAGCATTGGGAAGCAGGAAGTCATCACAATTGAGAAATTTGGAACCAAGAAAAGTTTAGCAATTTAAACTCATGATTGACTAAAACGAAAATGTGTTATTAGAATTTTTACTGAATATTTTTCTGTTGATCATTTAATCGATTGTTTCAGCGTCAGTTCTGATAATTAGGAACAGAATAGAATAGAATAGAATAGAATAGAATAGAATAGAATAGACAAGCCATAAAACTGTAATTATGGTGATCTATAATGACATTATCTCAAAAGTGAGGAACTTTAACAGTTCTAAGTAATCTTAATCATGACAGTTTATGTAGGAGATATAAATATCACTCAGCACAGAGAAATCTAAAATCTTAACAGGAAGACCACAATCATTCAACAGGATATACTAAAATCTTAGCATGGAGGCTTTCAGCACTCAACATTTATCCAGTAAGGATAAGTTTGTAATATTCTGGAGGTAAAGTATAGAGTCACTCAAAAAAACTGACTCTACTTTACTGGTAGAGTAAAAAAGTACCAGAACCTCAAAATGTAGACTACTCAAGCGCAGTACGTGTGTGTGTGTGTGTGTGTGTGTGTGTGTGTGTGTGTGTGTGAGACAGAGAGAGAGACTGGAAGAGAGAGATGAAGTAAATATGTGTACACGTGAGGTATCAAGGAAAATATCTTCACAGAGGTACAAACTCCTTTTCTAATCATCTCAGTATTTACTTGACCGGCTTGCCCAGGTAAAGACCCACCCAGGTATCGCGGGATGACTTAGCCATAAAAAAAATACAACTGCGACATTGCTGACACACACACTGACACGCACACACACAGCGAGAAGATGAACATGTATATTTCATTTCAATGCATATTAATCAACATCTAACTATAAAGGTTGTTTCTCTGTCTGTCTGTGGCACCATTATCTCTAGAACCAAGCACTGTATGAAGCTGAAATTCGGCAGGTTCATTGCTCAGGACGCAAGGACGTGCAGTGTCAGTATCGTCTGTCTGTCTTCATCTACCTGGGTGGCCCGCCCAGGTACAGTAGATGAAGACAGACCCAGGAACAGATCTGTTCCTGGGTCTGTTCAGATCTTGTTTAACAGATCTGTGATAGAATCTATTCTCACTTTCTCAATAACATTGTGGTTCGATAACATCACAACCCAGGAAGCAAAACAGTTAGAGAGAATTGTGCGTACAGCCTCAAGTCTCATTGCCATCAAACTTCCTGCTCTCAAAGAAATTCACGAGTCATGTCTGAAAAAACTGGGCTTAAAAATCTTAAAAGACCCGTCGCATCCTGCTAACTCCTGTGACCTGTGGGAAACGCTGCATCTCTTTGCTAAGACCCTGGCTGACACTGTTCTTCACACTGCACGAAACACCAGAACATGTTCATCAATCTTTTGCATCAAAATCCCAAATCCACCATTCTTTCCTTTGGATCACCTCACTATCACAATCATTCACCATTGTTAGGCTTTTCCATCCCTGTTAATAAGGTCGTGTCTGACATTTTAAGGTCAAGCTGGACACGTTTTCGTCATCAGACAGACATGTTGATCACGCCGCAGGGAAAAAGTTTCTGTCTGCTGTTTCACCTTCCTCCACGCTGACTGGCAGGAAGCCATGCCCTTTGTTTTGGCTGCAGAGAGGAATGTGAACAATCCCAACAAGCCGTTTTAGGAGAGAAAATTAGCNAAAAAAAAAAAAAAAAAAAAAAAAAAAAAAAGGATTTTCTCTTAAAAATGTCTGCAAGCACAAGATTAAAACAAACTTGGCACTTGGAAAAAAACAACACTGTAAGTTCGTTGCCAGCATAAAATATCTAACATAAATATCATAGAGACATCATTGATAAAAATATTAAATATCAGGTTTCTCTATAGCACATTGACTGTATTAAAGGGACAGTGAGTAGGACTTCTTTAAAAGTCAGAAGTTGTAATGAAGCCAGGCTACATCTCTGCAATGTCTACTGTCAAAGAAATTAAAGGGTCTCAGGACGTCTCTCGAATTGCAGATCACACTCTTTGTTTTCATGTACACAAGCCATACAGACATGGACGGTTCCATACAGCTTCAAAGTATCTCAGCCTCAGTTCCTATTATTATACTCATAGCTGATCCAAACCCCTCATACGTCAGAGAAGTCTAGATTAGTAGTCTAGTTTACGCTAGGAGGCACTGTCAGATGTGGAACGACCTGTACCATCTCCAAGGACTGTTTTCACAGAAACACACATCTAGCATGTATCAGATTTTCTTGGGAGCCAGGTCATGAACACTATCCATGACACTGGCTCCCTTCTGGAAATAACATAGACACTGAAGAATAAACAAGTACAGGAATGTAAGAATATAAAAAGAGAAGGATTAACACACTTGAATATAAATGAACAGCTCTATATGAAATATAATTTGGCGTAATATTAACGATAATATGCAGTACATTCATTTTAATTCTCACACTATATCTCTATAAATGTCCACGTCTACTCTACAGCTCCATTCTCTGAGTGGAGCAGGTACACCGCTCTGCAGCAGGAAGCCACGCCTCCTCCCTCCGTTTAGCCCCGTGCACTAAGCCGTCTGTTTTGCTACCATGGGTTGGAAGTGCATGTGATTGGCTGCAATCCCAAACTTAACTGAAGGACACTGTTTGATCCAGATTTCAGATTGAATTCAGATTGCAACTTGTTGCCAACTCATATCAAACATATTTTGAGAGGAAGAGTTTCAAAGTGCACGTGATCTTCTTGGTTTGTGTGATTTAAGAGGATTTTAACTGTAGACAAACTGGACCAGCAGACTGGAATCATAAGCAGATTAAAACTTTCTAGTTACTTCTACTTCTGAGAATTGTAACAAGGATCTGAACCTTCACTCATCCTTTGCAGCATATAGAGACCTACGTATTCCGCTTTCTCCCTAACCCATTACCTCCTCTCTCACCCTGTAGCACCTGACCAGCTCTCTGTTGGCAGTGGCATTCCTTACTTCCTTCGGGAGTTCTATGCTTTATGGCTACAATCTGGCTGTGGTCAACTCGCCTGCTGTGGTAGGTCACAACCACACACACACACACACAACCACACACGCTCAGGTTTGACAGAAATGGAATTTACAAAGTCAACAATAATGTAAATGTTTTCATCTAAACATTTTTTGCAAAAAATAATACAAAACTACAACGACATAAACTGCATGTCTAGCATGTAACTGATTTTCTTAGAAGCTATGGCAGTGATCAATCTGCTGTCCGTCGGTCTGTTTTACACTCCGAACTGATGAAAGATCTCTCAGCCACTTGCCACAGTGGTGTAAAACTTGGCACAGTTCTCAGGATGATCCCTAATGATTAAAAGTTCTCCTTAACCAACAAATAGTTTCATCAGAAACTATTTGTCAAGAAAACTAATGGCCAGATTTCTGTGAATTTTTCTGTGGGCATTCAAGGGTTTCCAAAGGATGAGTTGTAATGCTTTGGAAGCCCACCAGCCTTTCCTCTGGTGCCATCATCAAGACATTATTTTCCTTTATACACATGAAATATCTAAATCAAATGGGCAGATGGCTGTGAGATTTAAAAGCCTTAACATTTTGGACACTCCATAAGTTTTCTTGGACTGTTTATTTTGACAATTATGACAAAAATGTCAGTTCACATAAACTATGGTATGCCATTTGTTTGAAGGGTAATTAATGATAACTTCCTCTGAGCAAAGAAAGTGAAGCTGCTGTAGAAAAAAAATGTGCTCAGGCTGTAACTCAATACAATATGTTTAAAAAGAAAACAGGGAGAGTGTGTGTGTGTGTGTGTGTGTGAGAGAGAGAGAGAGAGAGAGAGAGAGAGAGAGTGTGTGTGTGTGTGTGTGTGTGTGTGTGTGTGTGAGAAGGGCTGCTTGTTGTGAGGAATTTGTGCTGCATGACAGTCAGGACATGTCTTTATCAGGAGGAATGCAGCTCAGCTACAGTGTCCAACATCACACATGGACAGAACACCCACAATACAGATATTTTACAATTGTTTAAAGGACCAAGTCAGCCATTTTGCATGTTCGAGCCTACCGTAATATATTCAATTTTCATACATGTAAAGTTACTGACAATCATTTCCCAAAGCATACTATTGAAACATTGAATTAAAAATGTTTTTCCTACCTTCCAGACCGCCATTGGTTTCAGTTCATTCTGGTACGCTATTAAAATCAACTTGTTGATACTTGAAACGTTCTTGGGATAGTCAATATAGTCAAAAATTACTCTTAAACACCTACGCCTATCAATTCAAGATTTTACTGTAATTATTCATTTTTAGCCACCTGCAGGAAAACAATAAAGAAGAGCAAATGTGTTTTAATGAGTTTTTTTTTTCTGATTTTTTTTCTATTCCAAGACATCAATCTCTTACGTCAACACATATCTGCAACGACAAACATAAAGGAACAGAAACAGACGGTCTTACCTTAAACCAGGTGCTTTCTTCGGCTTCCTCTGGACAAAATAATCCAAGACGTCTTTTGGTCATATTTGATGTTATTTCCATTGGACAATGACAAAGCTGAGGTCCGTGGTCGAAACTTGGAATTATTTTAAATCTCTGCTGAATTTGCTAAAAGAAATTCGTAGCGAATTAGTTTGCTAAACATCGGTCACTTCCCAGTTGAGTTTATTCTTGTTAAACAACGTCACCTCATTTTTTTTTTAGCTTCTCCATTTTTCTCACAATTTGCGTTTTTGGCGTCCTCCTCGCTATTATAGATGTAGTTTCTTCACTTTGCGTCTTTTTTTTTTTTTTTTTTTTTTTTNTTTTTTCTTTCTGCAATTTTGGCTTTGTTCCCGCCGTTTCCGTTCTTCTTCTTCTTCTGGATTTTTGGTAGTTGGCAGACCAGCTTTGATGCGCATTACCGCCACCTACTGGACTGGAGTGCAGGGCAGAAAATTGAGAGGAAAAAATCCAAGAAAACAAATTCCATTTCAATTCTACTGGAAATGCGTCAGTTCATTTACTCCTGTCCGTGCAGCAGTGACACCTAGCGGCGGAGGACCACACCAATATATACAACAAAACAAATCAAAAGTTTTATTATAGTAAGGTTTTATGTGGTATAGAGAGACAGTAGTCATTATTCACCATGGAATGTCTGTGTAATGTTAGACAATGTAATCACAATTATAATTTAAAAAAAAAAAAAGCTTTTTCAAATGTGGAACAGCATGTATTAACTTACACATGCACATTCACTGAGCTCTTTTCCACCAAAGTCAGTCTTTGAACTGAAAGCGTATCACATGCATAATGCTATCAGGTTAGCACTGGCATGTGTCTGACAGTCTTCCTGTCATCTCCTCCTGCAGCTGCTTAGATTGATGCTGGTCCACCAACTCGTGCCATCTCATGGTAAATTGATTAAGAGGCTGAGGTCAAAAACAGCCAAGGCTGGGGAATTTGATTAGACTGTGAGTTGAAAATGTCAAAATAAGAAAAAAGAGAAGAAGATAACAAGGATAACTAGCCACGTGATACACCAAGATAAGGTTTCCTCCCTAGCCAGAAAGGAATGCTCTCTGATTGACAGGATTGACAAAAGAGACTGTCTGATTGGTCATATGTTTGTGATTATTGGTGACTTCATCTTATCAGAGAAAGCCAACTTGGTTCTAAGCATGTTCCATTTTTGACAGTAAGCTGTATCTTTGTATACAGGAATGGCTGAAGTTTGGGAAATCATTTAGCTTTATGTTATTATGTGTTACACTCAGGTTAGGAACTTTGGTAACAGTCATTGGATTCAACAGTAATTTCAGGCATCTGCAGAGCACAAAGTGTGGTCTGGACGTTAGCTGAACCAGTTATGGACTGGCCAAACAAACCCCCCTGTTCCCTGACAATACAGCCCAAATCACCCAGTAGCATTTCAAGGTAGCAAGATTGCACACCCTCCTGCTTGAAGCTTTTGTGTCTCTATCATATATCATGGTTTCCTCATTTTGTCTGCCACCTCCCATACCCTCATTTCCTGCTCTGTACATCTTCCCCTCCACTACACTGTTACTCTCTTTATCTCTTTCTTCCATTTACAAACTGTTTTGCTCTCTCCTGTCCCACCTCAGTACATAAAGGACTTCTACAACAAGACGGTGCTGAGTCGTAATGGAACCGGACTCAACGGGGAGACTCTGACCCTCATGTACTCTCTCACCGTGTCTGTCTTTGCCATCGGAGGCCTGCTGGGCTCCCTCGTTGTGGGCATGCTGGTCAGTCGCTTCGGCAGGTGGGAAATCACATGCAAAAAATGCAAAGGCAACAAATAGTGCTTTTATACCTGGTGTTGCTTTCAGAAATTGTTCTGAGACTATATCACAAATTCTGAGACTCATAGGAGGAGATACCAATTCTGCCAATGTTGCTGTTCTCCAGTACAGGTTGATGAAGGTCTTCAAACTGTTGTTTGGACCACAAATATGGGATTATTTGTCCTTGGTAGACCTCAGAGCTGTGTGATGTGGGCTCTGCTCTGTCCTGACACCTAACTCAATAACATCCCTAGATTCTCTGAGCACAAGGGTGGATAGTGGCCAGTTGGCAATGCCGGACGAGGAGACACTCAGCAGCATCTGGAGCTGTGGGTGCCTCAACACACACAAGCCAAACAGCATACAATAGGAGCGTCAGAATTACTCACAAGCCTGTGTATGTACTATTTCTTATACAAGGGTTAAAGATAGAGATTGCCCGAGATCAGGCTTTTACGTAAATGAGCACATATACAATCAAATTGGCACAAAAGGCATTAGATCAGGCCTTTCTATCAATCATGTCTCTCCTCCCTCCCTGGAGTCCGGTCGCCCTTCATAGTGCACAAATGTCATCCGCTCAACACCCCCTCTCTACCCTCCCAAAGTGTTCTAGTCTTCAAAGTGAACAAGTCCAGATAAAGTTTTTGAAAAATCAGTGTAAATCAGCTGAAAGCTCCATTCGTCTGCACCGTGTGCCACAGATCTTCACCAGACATTTCCATGCAAATGAAAAACAGGCGATTTACAATTCCATTTACAGGCTGATCACTTTCCTCACGCAGCAGTGTTTTATGGCTAATCACAGCTCATGACCACCCTTGTGAGCTGTGTTAACATTTTATGGCTAATCAGGACATATACAGGCGTGCATGTCTGTCGTTATGACCGTGTGTATATCAGCGGGGGGGTGGTTACTGCTGTCTTTCCTTGGACCAATATACTGCTGCTGTCTTTGTTTTTTCATAAACCTCTGGGTCATATGCTTTTATGTACATTCATAATCTCTCCCCTTGGGTGTGTGTGTGTGTGTGTGTGTGTGTGTGTGTGTGTGTGTGTATTTTCAGGAAAGGCACGGTGGTGAACACAACAGTGCTGGTGTTTATCGCTGGCTCACTCATGGGCTTCAGCAGGATTTGTGGTTCACCTGAGATGGTCATCTTTGGCCGCTTCATCACAGGCATTCACTCAGGTACACACACACACACACACACACACAAACTACATAGATTTTTAGTAGTGACTGATAACCTGACCAATTGTTGTTAGCTTATTTATGTAAAAAAATAAAAATAAATAAACAGCTAGTGGTTTTAGTTGCTGATTCATTGACTAGTTGACCAATTTTGAGTAACAATCAAGTCCGTTGTCAATAAATGTCCCCATTTTCCTTTTTTTATTCAGATATTCTGTATTTTTTTTTTTCATAAGAAGATGTTGCATGTTTTAGTAAAGTAGTTTTTTTTTTTCTTTTTTTTTCTGCTTTATTATTACAGGTATTTCTCTAAGCGTTGTACCAATGTACCTGGGTGAGATTGCCCCGAAAAACCTACGAGGCTTCCTAGGTCTTGTGCCAAGTATCTTTATCGGCACTGGAGTCTTTGCCGCCCAAATCCTCAGCCTGCATGAGCTTCTAGGAAAGGTAGTTGAACTAAAACACCCAAGATTTGGAGAAGATTTGAGCAAAAAATCCTGTTTGTTTGTTTGTTTTTTTGACAAAATGTGAAGCAGAGTTTGATGACCATGTGGTCACAAGAACAAGCTGCAGAGGCTGAACTTCCACAAATCACTAATAAATCTCAAAACCTTAACCTTCCATATAATATCAAGGATCACAATGACTGATAAAAACTAAACATGCATATAACTGTAATGATTACAGGAGGAGCACTGGCCCCTCTTTCTTTCGGTGGTGGTGGTACCCACCTTCATCCAATTGATGCTGTTGCCATGGTTCCCAGAGAGTCCCAGGTACCTGCTGATTGAGAAGCACAACGTCCACGCCACCATCACAGGTCAGTGTTTTAGTTATGCCACATGTTCATACAGGGATTCAGATTACAACATGAACTATGCAAAACAAATTGGAGGCAGAGCTGCTGTCGAATCAAATCAGAAACATGTTGAGTTAAACGCCAGTCAGAAAAAGAGCCACGGTATTTTTCATTAACATTAACGTTGGCAAACTAAGTGAAAGAAGACCAAGAGCAAAAAGCCCCACTAGTGACTTCTAGAGGCTGCAATGTTTGTCTGTCCATAAAACTGAAGTCAATTGTTTGTCCTGATGGTAACAACAGAGGAAAGACCATGAGGTCAGTAAAGGACCATACCACCCATTTTGCATGTTTGAGCCTAATATATTAAATTTTCATACACTTAATGTTACTGACAATAATTTCCAAAGCATACTACTGGAATGGTGAGTAAAAAAAAAAAAAAAAAANGATACTTGAAACGTTCTTGGGATAGGTAATCCATCATCATGAACAATACGTGTATTCAGGTTTTTTTGAAGTTCCGTAATTTTAGCGTTTAAGTGCAATAAAAAGCGCAGAGTGAATGTATGTCTCCACCGGGGAATATAGTCCCAAAAGAAGACCTGCATTTATTGAAAGTTTAAATGACATGACTTCATAAGGCTGTGTAACTATTAGCAGGCGAAACATTGATTTTTTAAGGTGGGTGTATCACTTGAGTATTTCATTTTGAAAGATTAAGAGATTTTGCAAAATATCAGGAAAGCTGAAATACAGTTTTATCCTTTGGGAAATGATTATCAGTAACCTATGAAAATTATTAGGTTCAAACATACAAAATGGGTGGTATGGTCCTTTAAAAGCAAGGCCTTATTGGGATCATAAATATCCGCAATCATTAGGAATTATTCTCTGGTGATGACAAATTTTCAGTTCATTCATAAGACTCATAAAAGTGCAATTTTAATAGGAATCTGTGTTCTGGACCAAATTGTTGTCTGGATCAACCAATCAAGTAACAGTTTGTTCTACCACTAAAGGGACAAGGTAGTTAGCTAGTTAGCCAAACTAAGTTTCCAATCCATAATAATAATAATAATAATAAGTTTCAAATCCATATAATCCATGATGTGTTGTAACCATGCTGCTTCCTGTTTCCTGTTTCTCAGCTTTGAAATGGTACAGAACCAAGTGTAACATCCAGGCTGAGATTGAAGAGATGCAGGAAGAGCAGCGCTCTCTGTCGTCCGTGGAGACGGCGTCCGTCTGGCGGCTGTTGTTAGATGACTCAGTCCGCTGGCAGGTGCTCAGTGTGGTGGTCATCAACATCGGCATGCAGCTGTCTGGCATCGATGCTGTAAGGATATTTGAACTATGCGTAATGTACTTGAGAAAATAGAAATAATTACAGTTTTATGGGAAAATAACAATAAGATATGAGTAAACCTGAAGGCTGCAGGGTCCAAAAGTGTCACGTCAGTCTTATATTTGCATTAACAGAACTACAGAAGACCACATAAATGCCAAGAAAGTGACAAAGCATATTGATGTTTTTGTGACAAAAATATGATTCAGCTGGATCTAAAAATAGACCTCCATAAGAATGATCTGCTGCTTTACTGAATGCTGAATGTTGTTGAATTTGGAACCTGATTTGTTGACTATTTACAAATAGTCAACAAATCAGATTCCATCAATATATATTGGCTCTATAAGATAACTACTGACTAATATATGCTGGAATTCCCAACATGGGTCCCAAAATTCACCTGTGCTTAACAAGTACTTTTACTTAATACTCATATAGAATGTAGGATTTGAACGGAAGACTTTTGTAATGAAGTATTTTTCCATTGAAGTATTTGCACTTCTACTGAAGTAAAGGTTTGAAGTAGTTTTCTCCTGCAATGGGAGGATAAATAATCACATTCTATTTCTATACACCTTTATAAGATGTGCTAAGCAAAAAAAAAAAAAAAAAAAAAAAAAAAAATCAGGCGCAAAATACAAACACTCTGATCTCACCCATCATTTAATTTCACATCCTTCTCCTTTTACCTTTTCACTTCCTTTGTCCACTTCGCCCGCTTCCCGTTTCTACAGCTCCCTTGACTGACTGATCGAGCTTATTAGACAAAGACACTAAAATGAACAAAGTCTAAATGATCCCTCTTTGTTTTATAAGCCTCGCGTGGTCTTGTGAATAAACCCAAAAGCTGGTGTCATCATTTTTCCACTGATACGATTAGCCACATTCCCTTTCTGAATTATGCCCAGGAGATTCATTAATTATTCAAATGATTACCGGGGCGCCCAGGCCAGAAAGTGCACACTGTAAGCGCTGGAGCTGAACTCATTAGCACGCCCTTCTCCAGGCTGTATTATTAGCCGCTAATTAGCTCTGCTTAAACAAAGTGGGCCAGTGCTGAAACATGCTGATACTGAGGCCAGGACTGATGATGATGATGATGATGATGAGGATGGGGATGAGGATGATGATGAGAAATAATGATGATGTAATGAAACAGCAATACTAATGAAATGAATAGGATAATGTGAAAATAATAATGATAATACAGTCAGAGTAGCGGTGATGATGATGATAACTGAAGCAATATTAGCTGTTGATGATCATGTCGACATAAAAGCGTCACAATGGAGATAGCGATGATGTTGATGATGACGACAACGATGATGATGATGATCATTACAGTGATGACGACGATGATGATGATGATGACGATGATGATGATGATGACAGTAATGGTGACTGTGATGTGGCAGATGCTTGCGGTGATCTTTAGGCCTAAGTGCATATGACAGTTGGCAAGCTTTGGCACAGTTCCTGGAACACCGCAGGACTGTGTGTGTGTGTGTGTGTGTTTATGCTAGCCATGTGTGTATTCATCTACCTGGTCCTTTAACTGTCACCGTCTGCTTTCTCCAGTTAATACACCTCCTGTCTTGTCCTGCGTTCCCTAAAGCCTCAAATTGAATTGAATTGAATTTGAGCAAATGTTTGCTGCATCTCTGTGCTGAGCTGTACCACCTGTGCAGCCCTCAAGTCCTCAATGTTTACCTCGTTATTTTGATTTTTACTCCACTGATTTTCTTCTTTTGGCATATGTCACACTGTAGGGGATTTTTTTTTTTTTCCGTTGCTTTTCAGCTCCTAAAACTTCTTTGCAGCTAACTTGCTACTTGCAGAAACTAGGAACATGGGCCTTCCTTCAACACGGACACGGGCCTTTGCTCACATTGCTGTGATTGGCTGGTTAGGTTTAGGAATGGGTTTTGTTTTTGTTTAAGTTAAATCCAGGCCAATACCTCACTCTGTATCTTCAAAAATTGGATTTAGGTGTTGACAAAGACACGTTTTGGCAAGTCTTTGTAATTCTGATCATTTAGAGGAAGGGTTTAGTAAATGGATTTCAGCTTGCGGCTCAGTAAGTCCTTCTTTTTTCCACCATAGATCTGGTTCTACACCAATGACATCTTTGAGAATGCTGGAATCCCACCACCAGAGATCCAGTATACCACAGCAGGCACAGGAATCATAGAAATCATTGCAGGACTCATTGGGGTAAGAAAAAAAAATACTAGAAAGGTGCTACCATACCTTGCATGATCTTCACTTTTACTGGTTTGGTGATTGTTTTTTTTATTCTTTCATTGCGTATCAGTATGATATGACTCTGACCGTGTCTTCCTGCAGTGTTTCACCATAGAGAAGCTGGGCAGGAGGCCTCTTATGATTGGGGGTTTCGCCATAATGGGCATCTGCAGCGCTGGGATCACATTATCCCTCATTTTACAGGTGTGTGTGCCCAGATCTGTTCACTTTCCTCTCTACCTGTGAGGAGACAAGTAAGTAAGTAGGAGGAAAGACAAATGGAACACACCCCATGCGATCAGCAGGGGAATCAGTGTGAGGACGAACAGCTGTTACTGTTTCTGTTGGCTGAACTCAACAGTATTCCTCCTTTCCCTCATGGACCTGTAACCTTCAAGCCCTTGTAGCAATAGACGGTGATGTAAAGCAGTACATAGGTAATAACTAAAGGTAAATAAACTGCCTCCTTTTCTTCTCCCTGCAGGTTCATTTGTCATTTATGCGTTATGTCAGTGTTGGCTGTGTGGTCGGCATCATCGCTGGCTTCTGTATTGGTCCAGGTAAGTTGCTGTATTTGTTCCAAAGTGTTAAAGAGCAATACTGGCAATATTGCATGTTTGAGCCCAATATATATATTTGTTATGTTACAGTCAACTATTTCCCAAAACATATGACTGGAGTGGTAACTATCAGAATTGTTTTTCCCACCTTCCAGACTGCCATTAGTTTTGGTTCATTCCAATATATGTAAGCTATAAAAATCAACTTCTGGAGACTTGAAACATGCTTAAATTTTTTGTCTAAGTAACTTTTTTTTTTTTAACACTCCAACATGGAGCTATGCAGAAGAAAATGTATGTCTAAACCAGGAAATATAGTCCCAGGAAAAGATGGCTTTTACTGGCAAATTAAAAGACTGTGCCTTCCACATTCATGCACAAGTGTTAGAAAGTGAAACAATGATTTTTTTTTTTTTTTTTTTTTTTTTTTTTTTGAAAGATTAGGGGATCTGGCAAAAAATAACAGGAAACCTAAAATATGGTTTTATATTTCCAAAGATGGTTGTCAGAGCAGATAATCTGTATGCAGGTAGATTTATTGAGCATAAACATGCAAAATCACCAGTATGGTCCTTTAAGATGATCAATATGATTATTTTGATCTAATCCTGCTGTAACTGACAGGAGTTGTGCAGATGACTTTATTTAATGTAACATTTAAATCATTTTCTTGTTGACCTCTACACTGAGTTGTTATCAGAGATGGTCTTGTGAAAATCATATTGTTGTGAGTGATTGAATGGCGCCCTCTGCAGGTCATACCTGAAATCTTAAAGGGCAATACCAGAAATTTGGAATGATAATACTTGTATGAATTCCAGGACACCATCAGACTTTCCATTTTAATTTTTAAATCCCAATTCCCAACTTTGTTACTTAACTTAATAACATTTATAAGTATTAATAAGCCAGTCCAAAACCAGAGGAATAACATAAAAACTTTCTAAATTTAAGAGGTGCTTGCCTATATTTCAGATCTTAAGATGAGCTTCAATAAGTGATAATTAGGGTTAGTTATTTTGCTCTGTGCAATTATGCAAAGTGTGTAATCCATGTAGTTCGTCTGTAGGAAAGACAGATAATTCAGTTTTAATGATAAAATATAATAATATAATAAAATTAATATGTATTCTTTGATATATGATTCTGCCTCCACATGCTGGCCTGGCCCTCGCTGGATTGGTTGAGTCTGTTTATCCCTAATTAGCCTTTCATGAGCCTCATTGGTCTGAAAGATGATGAATGAACATGAATAATCAAATCAGCATGAATAATGTATTCCAAACATAGCCACTCATGATTAGACATATTACTCCTCATAGAAAATGCATGCAGTCCAGCAGCTAATGCAACCTTTAGCTCTGTTCATTTGATTTGATGTTGATAGGGTTATCAGAAGTGAAGCTTTGTTTTGTACTGTGACCTCAGATGTCTTATGTAGATATAGGCCATGTTTATAATACATAATTATAATAAACTTTATATAAACTCATTTACATGTGTTTTCAGTGCGCTGGTGGAATTACATATGAAATTTTCAGGGAAAATTTGGTTTGATTTGGCAGATTTCATGTAAGTAGCTTTCTTCTTTCATTCTTTTGTCCTGTTTAGCGGGAGTTCCCTTCCTGATCACTGCTGAGCTCTTTAAGCAGTCCCACCGTCCTGCAGCCTACATCGTAGGAGGATCACTCAACTGGTTGTCCAACTTCACCGTGGGCTTCGTCTTCCCTTTCTTACAGGTAAAGGCCCTTTGCTTTTGAAAGGAAAGATTCTCTGTCAGGGCAGACAAAAACATAAACTACTTCTATGAAACTGCTTCACCTAATTTCTCATAATTCTTTTCTGACAGGTAAATTTTAAAATTACATACTGGTCATTTGGAATGAGTATCAAAATGAGTTTCTGATCAATCTAGGCACCTTATGATCTAGGCATGCCATAAACCCTACCTGGCTGATAATGCTATCCTAACTTCTTTTCTGCATCATACCTGATCTCTGTTTAGGCAAAATTGTGTAAAATTCCATTCATTTCATTTAAATTTACATTCTGTTTTCTGTTGTGATTTCAGCTGAGATAAACTCTTTCCCTCTTGGAATAAAATGCTTCAGAAATTAGTTGTGGGAAACACTGAAAAGCATTTATCACTCATTTAACCATCACTCTCACTCCTAATCTTTCTTTCTCTATCCCTCCATCCTTCCCTATCCATCCATCCATCCATCCATCCATCTGTCTGTCACATCCATGCATCAGATGTCAGCTGGGTCTTACTGCTACTTGGTGTTTGCCACCATTTGTCTGTCCGTGGCTGTCTACGTCTACATTGTCATCCCTGAAACCAAAAACAAGACCTTCATGGAGATCAGTCGGATGTTTGCTAAGAAGGAGGCCATCCCAGAGACCCAGAGCCTGATCCACGTGGATCAGCTGAAGCTGAAAAAGATGAATGGCTACGGCGGCCTGGAACACGCTTCGCTGGAGTTTGACAGCTCTTCCTCTACTCCTTAGACAAGTTTCAAGTTCTCATTCGGACCGCACACCCAGTGATAATGTCCTTTAATCCACTTAACTCTTGATATAGACCTGAACTCAACAGCACCCACCTGGACCCTGCAGGCTCAGGTGGGTTGAGCTGGAATATTCATGTTGGATCACGCTCGGGTTGTAAAACATTGCTAAATATACAGCACAATAATATGAAGTGATATTATTTGGAAGTTTAATGAAATTAATGTTTGTCGGATTTGAGCCATTTATAAAGTATTATCAGCATCTGGAATAACAAATTACAGATGTGGAACAGGAAAAAAATGGGTTGCCAGTTTTCCTCAGATGGCACATATCACAATGGGAAGTTTTTTTGTTTGTTTGTTTTTTGGGTGTGTGTGTGTATATGTTTACTATGGCACATCAATTTAAAAGTGTCATGTTAGCTTTGTTAGCATTCTTCATTAGAAACTATGGGTACTGCTAGCTGCAGGTTACCACAGAATTGTATCCATTGTTTAAAGTGCTTTAGAGAATGAGTATGAGACATGAATGAATGAATGAATGAATGAATGATGGTTGTTATGGTTTTTCAACAGACTCATCCATGTTTTTGGAGTTACATTTAAAAAATAATTTCTTTCATCTTGTCTATATGACAAGGAAGTAATATTGTGCAAATTATAATACATACTCCCAGTATTTCTGCATGTATTTGAGTACAGTTGTACATAAGTCCTATTTTTTTGCAAAGGCATATTTCTGGTTATTGTTTCATTTGTAATTATAAGAACTCCCTATACCAGCTTATAATACTCACAGCATTCTATACTTGTACTGTTAGATATGTACATTTTAAAATACGGTTTGTATTTTGTACAAATAGCAATACCAAGTTTGTTTTGAATACATGAAAATATTACCATATTTGATCTGTGTTATTATAGCTGCATAAATTAAACAACATTGTTATACTGTAATTTTATGTGTTTTCTGAACCGTTCATTCATAGTTTGTCATATTTAGCATATTGAATATGAGATTTATTTCACATTAGTACAATTACTTAATTGCACATAGTTCACAATCTAAATATGTTTTATTAATGTGTGCTAATTACTCAAAATACAGTCAGTATCCAGAATTCAACCAAGACAGATAAATTGTGACTTACGTCTTGCATCATTTCCTGTTAATATAAAATAGTAAAGTACATTAATTTCTCTTATCTAACTAGCAAAATAAGGCAAAATCAAAATTAGCTTATACATTGTTGTATAGAGTGGATTTGGGGTGCAGTCTTTTCAAAGATTATATTGTTGTGAGCCACTTTGGCCACGATTAGGCTAATTAATGCAATGAGAGAGCAGGTTACATGGACCTATTAGTACAGTCAGTGTTTTGTCTGACTGGACACTATCCATGGTTTAATACCCAAAGTCTCTGCGAACACTTGAAAATACATTTCTGTCTTTTCTTGCTGTGATGAGAGCTCTTCTGGTTTTTCCTCTTCCTCACTGTTTGTCACTCACACCAACACACACCTACCTCACTGCTGACCCTTGGTGGCCAAAAAAGGAATGGCCAGGAACTCAGGAAGTGTGGCCTTTTAGGGGCTTCCCAGCAAAATCATTATTGTTTTCTAATTTGATAATGTAATTAGATCTTCTATGTGGACAACAGGGGGTCTGTGGCTGTGTTGTATGTGTATCTGGAAGTATGTAGCAGCAATTATTTGGAACAAAGTAAGTGACGTGCTGCATTGTAGGATTTTCCGTCATCTTTGGAAAACCGTTTTGGATCGCGTCGGGATCTGATCGATAGGGATGGCAATTTCGAATCTTCAAAACAGTTTCGATGCGTTTGAAACACACATTGCTTCGAAACGTTTCTAAATGTTTCGAAACGTGGTGGTCACGTGACTGATGCTTCCAGTGGCCCCACTTTAAAACCGGAAGTTTCGAACGGCTTCTAAACGTAAAATTTAAGGATACTATATATAGAATACTGTGAGTATTAAGATGTTTAAAGAACTTGGTAGAGATAAATGTTCATACAAAGACAAACTTACAAGATGGATTGCTTCCCGATCTGCAAATCCACAAAGCAGCCGGTGTTGTGCCGAACAAAAGTAAGCTAATGTTTTGTCTGTGTGACTTGATATGCTAAGCTAATAGTATTCATTCTACACTGCTTTATCTTTTTTTTTCTTTCTTTTTTTTACATGCAGGATATGTGATTGTCAGAAAATGATAACTAGAACCAGTACCGACCCGTCACCGGGACGCTAGCCCCTCCTCCCTGATTAGGTTACCGTTTCTGAACTTTCAAAGAGCCCACGCTTATATTGTACTCAGAGATATGGTCATTTTAATCTGGGTGTGTTATTTTCAGCGTTGTTTTTCAGAAATGGGGGTAATGGTTAAGAGATTTTAAAAGGCTCTTGAGTTTAGTTTAGCTTAGCTTAGCTTAGTTTAGCTTAGCTTAGCTTAACCTGGTCAGCCGCAGGATGCATTTCTGATCATGGGTCTATGATCAGTATTATAATTCATGTATGATTCTAATAATATAAAAGTTGAAACTAGAAACTTATAACTTATAATATTACTTGAAACTATGAAACTTATAAAATGCTACTGCATTTAATTTTCTGATGTTTGCATGATAATTAGAAGGAAAGAAGTACTTAGCTATGATGCTAATGTGATTATAATATGCTTGTAATGCTGCACAGTGTATTCATGTATCTGCCTGTGCCTGTGTCAGACACACACACACACACACACACACACAGACACACACACACACACACAGACAGCTTNTGTGTCAGACACACACACACACACACACACACACAGACACACACACACACACACAGACAGCTTCACACATTCAGCATTGTAATTAATGGCAGTACTTCTGTCCCTAATAAGCATTCTGTAGATCTTTATTGCAGTGTGTCCCTGTGGTCATACAAGCCTCTCTCTCTCTCTCTCTCTCTCTCTCTCTCTCTCTCTCTCTCTCTGTGTCCCAGTGTCCCTTGTCAAGTGCTGTCACAGGCACTGATGGCATTACAACAAGAAGAGCGGGACAGTGACAAATGTCCTTTATCAGCGAACAAGGCTGGTGACAAATAGAGCGACAGCAGAGTCACTGAGTAATAAAACTAGATGGATGATGAAGACATTCACACTCGCTACAATTAAAACCGAGGAAGGGGATCAGGAAAGAGAGCCGCAGTGACGATACAGAGGGAGGAAAGTGAGATGCAGAGAGGTTGAACAGCAGGAAAAAATAAAAACAAATACAGGTAAGAAAAATATCATAACTAACAGTTTAAACCAGGGATCCCCAACTGGTGGCCCGTGGGCCAAATGCAGCCTGCTGATCCTATCTATCAGGCCCTCAGATGACTTCTCAAAAAAAAAAAAAAAAANAAAAAAAAAAAAAAAATCTTGTAATTTAGTTGCACTTATCTCGGGATTGCATGGTCATAAAATGTCATGCTTGGACTCATTTTGTTCAGGAGAATCTAAGCTTTCCGAAGATATTCATATATCTCCATTTTATTAAGAAATGGTGATTATAAAACACAGCAAACGCTACAACCCTTTACAACCTCTCCGGTTGTAAAGGGTTACATTTAAAAATAAATAAAAATTAGAAAATTGTTTTCCGTTGTTATCACCAAATGAGAGTAAAAGATCGGGTTGGGTTCAGGGTGGGAAATTGGGAAATGAGGATGATCCGGGTGGAGGGGGGGCTTGGCTTGGCATGCTTGAGCTAATTTGGCCCTTGGGGAAAAACTAGTTGGGGAACCGTGGTTTAAACACTTAAGAAGGTGTTAAAGGTGTTCTATGGAGTTATTTGAAGGATATTTGAAAGAGACAAGAAGTGATATGCACCAGGACATCCTTAAATTTTCACTTTTTTAAGGCTTAATCGTGCTGAATTCTTCCTGTGCAAATATCTCATCTGATTTCTAATTTTTCACCTTTTCTGTAGATGTTATAATAAAATCTGTCATATTAAATCTTCCCTCACATCAGAATGAAGTTGCTCCTCCTCCCCTTGCCCTCTCTCTGCTCTTCCTCTCAGAGCTGATGATGGTGCGGTGTAAATGCTCTGGCGTATAGCTGATGAATGTGGCACTTCAGCGCGACAGGCTGCAAGAGTTTGTCTCTTACGACCGGCTCGGCCTATTTTTTATGCTTTAGCACCGTCCTGCCACACAGACGGCGTACATCTCCCTGTCACATAAACATAAATACCTGTGCAGACCAGCACTTTACAGACATCTGTTCTAAATGTTAATCGCCGCTGCCTTGCCCCGAGGACACAGACGCGGCCACGGTTGCTGGTATGCTAACGTGCTCGGCCAATAAGCATCAGGCTGTTTCCAAAGCGAAAAGTTGGTTTCTCCAATAATGACATGTTTATTCTGCCGCGTCATTAAAGTAGGTGAGATGTTGATTGTGGCCTTTTTATTCCTCTATGTGTGTGTGTGTGTGTTAGGGTGTTTCCACCTGTTGGCTTTGATGTGTGTCTGCTGGCTGAAATGTTAGGCTGTTGTAAAGGTCAAAGGTTAATGTTTAGCCATTAATAGTGTCCTAAATTGAGCCAATAATCCTCAAAAGACAGTTTTTGTCTTGTTGCTTTCATCGGGTTTATTATTTTGATTGGAGGTGGAAAAAAATGAAGTACATTTACTCAAGTTGTCATTTTAAACACACGTTTGAAGTACTTGTACTTTCATGAGTATTTTGTGCTACTTTACAGCGTTGGCCAAAAGTATTGCACCCNAAAATTTTTTTTTTTTGTGCGTGTTATAGAGTAAGTATAACTGAAAAAAAACAATAGTCTTTAATAGTGTCAAGTAGGAAGACACTTTTGACATATTCTTAAGATATGAAGAAGAATACCAATATTATTAGTAGAGATCAAACAGGAAGGATCTTCTGTGAGGTCGGGTCAGAGGTCAAAAGGTTTTCACGTATTTTCACTGACGTAGAAATATTGTAGTCATAGTACCTACTCTGAAATCCAAATTTAAGTCTAAAGAATAACTGAATATTCTGAACGAATAATCAACTACTTGTAAAACACCAGTAAATTAATTTTGTTGTTTGGAGTGGTACTTTGGTAAAGTTTACACATAAATACATGGGGGTGCAATACTTTTGGCCAGCGCTGTACCTATCAGAGGGAAGTATTGTACTTTTATCTCTGTTACTTTTATCTGATGGCTGTAGTTTTGACTTTAATTAATATAAGGTTAACTCATAAAATATTAGTGTTGGCTTGTAAAACCCTTTTATTTCAGCTTTGTTTTAGCTCAACTGTTTCTTGATGCTGGATTGTTACAGCAGGAAGGAGGAAGAAGACTCAGCAGGGGAAGAAAAAGGAATATTGGGATATAACCAAAAACAAAATAGATAGAGATAAAATTGTATTGACAATGCAGAGCTGATTGCAGTAACAGAAACAGGCACTAGAGGGCACTAGTGATGCATTCATACATGCTTGTTGCCTTTTGATGCAGCCTTACAAAAGAAGAAGCAGGTCGATTTTTATTAAATAACAGCTTTTCCTTTCAGCTCATTTAAAGTTTGTGTCTCCAGATTTGGCAACACTGCAAAAAAAAAAAAAGTTTGATTATTATTAGAAATGAGGAAAATATTCTGTGACAATTTCCAGTAGCAAGTAAAGCAAAGTAATGGAAAAAAGTTTTTAAAAGTGAATCAAAATTCCGCCACAGCAAAAATATTATCTGATCTTAAAACTAGTACATATAACTTGAATTAAGCATATTTAGCTTCGTATAAGCAAGCAAACATTCAAAATTCAAGTTTTAAAGGCGCTTGAAACTAGATTATTGTGTTTTAATTGTTAATTTTAGGATGTCTAAAAACAGGACTACAGTCACTTAAGTCTGTAAATCACAAATGATAGCTCAGAAACAGTTTACAGAGTGATTGTGAAGGATTCAAGTAAAAGTGGATCAAATTTAAATTAAGTGTGGAAGAATTTCCTAAAATCATGCATCATTTTCTTGATTTTAGTACATGGATCTGCCTTATTCTTTCTTGTTTCAAGATCCTGACACTCTTTTCTAGAAATAACTAATAACAGACACAAGTTTAAATAGTGTCATTGTGATTTTTCAATTTATTTTCTGAAAATACGAGTTTTATCACTCAAAAATAGACCAAATTGACTTGGTCGGATGGATATTTTTATAGTTTGTGCTTCTCTAAACCCAGAGCCTGGACGAGACGCCTATACAGCTTCAGTATGTTTGATCACAGCATTATTGCTCTAAAGGGCCACAACAAAATCATCCAGGCCCTCCTCCATTCACTCCCCTTTCACTGACAAACGTGGCACAGACATGTTATTACTCTGCTCATTTACGACTTTCAAAAACCCTGAAAACAACAAAGCGCCAATACACAGCCCGGGCCAGCTCAATACGCAAGGTGGCCTCTCAGTGTCTGTGACCTGACCGGCCCGGGCCCTTCTGTTCTGCAGAGGGAGTTTACCTTGAAACCTATTTGAAGTCATTGTACCCTTGGCAGTTCATTGTGTACCGGGCCATCATCTTAACAAGTAGCGACAGTTCGCAACTACCTGTAATGTTGGATCCCCCAACGGCGTTCAAAAGAGAGACCTGAGTGTCTGCCTCTACGAATAACAATACAACTGTTTCCCAGTTGCGGCCCCTGTGTTTGGTCCCTGTGATCCCACAGCGGGTCTATTGCGCCCCATGAAGGCTCTTTACGGTCACTTACACACAAAAACACAACAATAGCAGCTTCTTTGGATGCAACATGATTTGTTACCCTGTGACTTGGGCCGGGGTGTATAAATACAACCAGGTCTTTGGGTTTTTGGAGAGCTAAATAGGAGTTTGATTGGGTGTTAATTGTGGTTGGGTTAGCAGAACTGCATGTTAGGGCTAATTCTACAAAACCAATTAAGTTTTAACTATGCTATGTTGATTCCATGACTAGTGTTGGCACAAGCGTGGTTACTGATTGGCTGGATTCATATGAAATGGTTAATGTCACGTTAAATTGACAATGGTTTTATCAAACGCTTGAAAATATACAACATGCCACTAAGAATGGTCCACGTAACTATGTAAAACTGAGCTAATTTCATAGACATAATTGAAAAGATCGTTTCTTGTATTTCTCAATTATTCATTATTCTTTCTGAGTTTACAAACATTACTGTTGTAAATAACTCTTTGACAACTCCAGAAAAAAATTAATAACTTAGATTTTGTTGTTGCCTATTGTGTATTAAAGCACCAAGCCGAGAGGTGATAGCAGCTTCCAATCTTGTGGTCTGATTTTTGGCAGTTGGACAACACTTTGCTTTATATTTAGATCAGAGATTGGATCTGTAAGGAGCCAAAACTTGCAGAGCTGCTGTTTTTCTGCATTAATTAATGCTTCATAGTAAAGTTTGGTGCTTGTGTGTTTGAGCAGCCACAGTGGATTCACTGTGGTCTGAGGTGTGTCCGCCCAGCAGGGTTGGACACCGTGTGGAGCTTCATCCACGTACAGCCGAGCAGAACTGACCATCTGTAACCTGTGATTTCAGCGGCGGCCACATTCTGGTCCTGCCTGGCCCGGAAGATACGGCTCTGACCTGCAAGGTTGAACCAGGTCAAACTTCAGTCCTTTACTACTCAATGTGTTGTAGCATGCGTGACGTCCTGTCCAACTAAACAGGCATCCAAAGCAGTAAAGTATACTCCCTGCCGAGCTGTCAGAATAGAGATAATACTTAGCACATAAAAGGTGGAAAGTACCTTTGGTTATGTACTTTTGGGTTTTAGGTAGTTTTACTTTGCTTACTTTTAATTGTGGAAAGAAAGTAAAGGATTAGAGAACTTCTTTAGCCAGTGGCATATGGTTCTAAGGATGAACATCAGACTTAGCTTTAACCTTTAACCTTTCTGGTAATTTCAGACTATCCCTGTTGATGTCAGATAAACTTTGAAAAAAAAAAAAGAGCAATCCAAAAATACAATGTGAACTACAAAATGTCCTTGTTCAGAATGTTAACTGAAGATAAAGAGAGTTTTAGCACTTCACTTGACTTCAGAAGTTGTTATCAGTGTAGTAGAGTAAATAGATTTGTAAAAGTGACTGGTTGAGTCAGTATGCACTGCTGACGTCTAGTGTATTCAGTGCCGATATGCACTTTGGAAAGCCATAGTGAGACGTTGAGAGCAGACATGCAGATATTTCATCAATGCACGTGTTTTCCATGCTAATGCTAGGATATGTCATGCAGATCTATATCAACACGAGCATCTCTAGTTTCACTTAGCTAGCAAGCTAACAAGGTTAGGTTATTAGTCTCACTGAAAATCACATCAAACTAGGCTATGCTAATTAGCTATCTAGGTAAGCTAAGTAGCTAGCCTAATTCCTCTTTTCGCAAGAGTTAGTTCTTTATAGCTCATATTCAGTAACCAACAGTAACATTTAGCCTCACTGAAGTGGGGCTAAATTTGGTTTAAATGAAAGTATTTTTAGACGTCCATGTTAGAAATAATCATTGTTTCAATAGCATTTCGATGTTTAGATTTCATTACCTAGATCTAAACACTTTCATACCTACGCTAGCCCACTTTGAACCTCTTTTCATCTGCAAATCACCCAAAAATGTTGAAATTGAGAAATGAGCAAACTGGCGCTAAAGAATGGAAATTGCAAACTGAAACTACCTGGATGCACGGAGGCCCCGTTTATTCATTTTTCAGCAGTTTGGATGTAACTAATGGTGTTGTAACTAACATTTTATCCTGTCAGACTATGCAACAACAACAACTTTAAGGCTCAAACCATTTGCACGACCGATGTTTTTTCTACACCGACCACAGAAGTTTGGTTTAAAAAGACATCACACACTCCCATCATTCACTGACAAAGAAAAATTTCACTTCCTTTTCAAATCCACATTCTTTTTTTCCCGATCCAGCTCCATGTGTCTCAAACAGTGTTTTTCACCCTCGGAGAAGCGAAGACATCTCATCGCAATTTGTCCAAATCACAGCACAGCCCTCGTATAATGAGCGAGCGACCACAGCTATGATGATTACAGCGGCGGCATGGCAAGCAGGCCGCAATAATGACAAGTGGGACCTGGCAGGAATGAATGGAAGAGAATGCGCGCAGTATGAATGGAAATATGAAGAAAAATACGCTGATAATGCTTTGGTGCTGTATTTTCTTTTTTATTACGAAAGAAATTTCTAAATCTGGCATATTCTTTGAATCTTTCTTTTTGGTTTAGAATTTACTTAAACCTTCAACCTGTCACGCTATCAATATTTCTCAAATATTTTCGTAATGTGAATCCGCCTCTAGCCTTTGAGCAAGACACTGAACCATGTCCATGTTCAGCTTCTTGTTGTCTTGTTTTTCTTGTTTTTTTTTACAAATAGAAAGATCTGTGTGAAATTACTAACATGGAGCAAAGAAATTTAATAAATTGTTCCTACAACTGAACCTTGAAAAATAGAGACCAGTGATTAATTATTTAAAGCAAGGAGGCTGCAGACTGATAGATAGAAAAAAAAGATGGTGTAAATGAGAAGAAAGTATGAATGGAGTGATAGAGGCCCATAGGAAAACAAAGAGAAAATGATACTGGAGAGAGACAGAGAGAGAGAAAGAATGAATGAGTGCAAAGATAAGAGGAGGGATGGAGGAAAAGAGCCTCGTGTTACTCCAGGCTGTCGGAGAGAGGGAGGAAAAGGAAGCGAGGCTTTAGGGAGGAGAGGAGGATGAGGAGCGACGGACAGAGATAAAGAAAGGTGTAAAGAACGGGTCGAGTTAGCTGGGAAAGAGAAGCGGAAAGAAAATCCACAGAGGCTGGCGGGACTCCACCGACTGGAGACAAAGAGTACCGAGCGCTGTACCTCAACACAAACACAACCGCCAAACACACACACACACACACACACACACACACATACACACAAAGACACATCAGCTATGTCAACTATGCATGCTATGCTATGTTTCTCTCCCTTCTGCTCAGACACTCCCGCTTTTTGCTTTCATATTCTCTCTCTCTCTCTCTCTCTCTCTCTCTCTCTCTCTTTCATCAGCTCTCAGACAAAAATCATTCACAATTTCCCTGGTTGACCTTCTGAGGCTTTGCAGACTGTTCCATTACAATAAAATACTATTAGGAAGTAACTTATATATTTATGTATGCAGTTTGTGTACAAATTGTACATATACAGTATACACATATTGTACACGTGTGTATGAGAACCATGAATGCAAGGACATGTGCTGGATGGACTGTTTCAGAGCTGTCTGCATTCACGTAAGCTGGTGCTAATGGGGATCCTAATAATGGAAAGGAAAGGAAAGGAAACGTCCACGTTAAACATAGATCAGGCTCTAAGCTAGGCTAGCAGTTCCCCGCTGCTAAGCTAAGCTAAACACGTCCTGGACCGATGCATCTCTGGACAAAAATAAAACTAATCAATCTTCTCATGTCTCATTTGACTTTGGGGTTTGACAGCAAACAAGCATCTTTCTTGAAGTTGCCATGTTCCTTTATTTGAATACGGAAAGATTTCATACACTAAAGGGCTAACATATCTGTTAGCCATTATTGTTCTAACTTAAATCAGACAGCATGAAGTACTCTATGTTCGTTAGATATTAGTGATCAAACTTGTCCAAATAATTCTAGGAAACCCTGGTGGAAACAGCATTTGAAGCGTGCTGGAGTCCACGGTGCGAGAGACGGATGCAGCGATTCCTCATTAGCATACAGCTTCACCCAGAGACGGATTATTCTCCTCATCCTACAGGTGATTGATCTGTTAACAACTATTTCCCTTACAGACCTTTGATTGAGTGTTGCTTGTCTTTTCCTGAAAGGGTGTGTGCGTGTGTGTGTGTGCGTGAGGGCTTGTGCGTGCGTGTGTGTGGCTGGAGGCCGGCCCAGAGTAGTCTCAGCCAGGGGTCTATTTATGAGCTCTTCTTTACATATTCATTCTGCTACTGTTAAACAAAGGCTGCAGGTTGCCTCTCTCCCTCTGTGTGTGTGTTTGTGTGTGTGTGTGTTGCTGAGAGAAAGAATGAGAGAGGAAAGAGAAGTTAGAGACTGTACATTTTGCTTTCTTTCATCATTTATTTGTAGGTTTTAACATGATGCAGCACAGGGTTTTGGATGCTGATTTTCGGGTTTCTGGATTAAACTTGCAGATTTCCAATTCAGTGCCAGAATCAAACTAAATGTCTAAATTTGATTGCGATCATGCTAAGAAATCCAGTTGAAAAGAAAATAGAATCATCATGAGAGCCTAATATTCCACTGGAATCCAGACAATCTATTGATTAGCTCTTCCTCGCTGACTGATTATGTTCTGATCACTGAAGTGTTTTCAGTTGGACTGGAGTGCTGCAACAAAATAATGCAATGTCACCCAATAGGCCAACATATGCAATGTTGTTTTAATTTGGTAAAATCCTGGGACTATATTCCCTGGCGGAGGCATACATAATTCTGTGTAGATCCACTTTGGACTGGTTAAATTAAATAACTTTGACAAAAAATTAAAATGATGTAATGGATGATCTACATGATCTACCTCAAACTCATTTCAAGTCTCTATAAGTTGATTTTTGAAGCGTACTGGGATGAACTGAAACACATGGATGTCTGGAAGGTAGGAAAAATAAAATTTACCACTCCAGTAGTAGGTTTTATTTGGTTGAAACATGCAAAATCACCGATATGCTCCTTTAAGTTTTCAGACTGTGACTTTGAAAGCGCAGAAATGGTCGTCTAAAGCCCATATCAGTCATGGATTTGTTATTTTGCATCATTGTCCGGGTTGTTTGCACCTTTTCAGGCCCAAAGTAGAGAGGGAGAGCTGACGGCTGTGCAGATAACAGGGTGCTGGTTGCCATGGTGAGTGGATTTGATTGGCAGGCGGGGAGGGTTGATTGATAAGGACCCCCTGCTATTCCAGTGACAGCTCCTGTCAGAGAGCCAGCTCGTCCCACATCAGATGTATCAACTGGTACATCCCACTCCCACCCCACACACACACACACACACACACACACACAGCCTGTGAGAACAGCCAGAACAATCAGTTAATCAACCCATTCAACTCTGCTTCAGTTTGTGGACACGGGCTTAAATGTGGGATAAAAACTTAATTTATGGGTCTTTTATCTGCTGAGCAAATTTATCCACAGAAATCATGACTCAAATCTTATTTTCTAAAACCCTTTCCCAGGAAAGCTTGGGCTTGAATTGATGATCAAAATTAAAATGGGAGTTAGAATTGGAGCATGATTTATAAATGTTAAATCATTAAATCATAGGTGGATATCCCATTCAAATAACAGATTGATTCCCATCATGCATCAGTCTTTGCTAGCTGTGAGGTCGGACAGGCCGGGTGTCAGACTGAGCTCCTTGTTAACCCTGGCAGCTATTTCAGTCTGCTGATAAGCAGAAACACGTGTAGAGGGTCCTACGATGGACCAGACATGTTCTGGGAAGGTGAAGAGAATTCAGTGTGTCCAAATTAGAACAAATAGGGTGGCTGAAGACAGACTTAATCCCACTTAGTGACCTGCTCATCATTTTACCCCACTAAGTCACTTTACTGGACAGGTATGGAACATATCACAGTATGTGTGCGTAGACAGTGTTGTGTAATTGTACAACTGTGTGTTATAGGTGATTGATTTACTAGTGAAAGTATCAGAATGAGATGACATTAAAACTCTGAGCATGGGAAGAGATTCCTTGACTAGCTGATAGCAGGTGAAATGCTGAATTTTAACTTTTTTAATTTTAATTTATAGGGATATTCTTATTTTTTTTATTTTTCCTATTGACCCCTCATCAGGTTATAAAGAACCAAAAATACACAAATAGACAACCAGCAAACAAAACAGAGAAACCAAAACTGCACAATCTAAAAATGCAGTATTTGCACAAAAAAAGCACAAAAAATGCAATATTTTCTTAATAAACTTAACCAAATTAATCAAAACTTTGACATTTTTTTTGCCCATCAACTCCTTAAATTTATAAATAGTGGGGTTAACTCTAAAATAATTTCTAATCACATATGGGGGTTGCAATTTCAAACTTGCAAAATCACAGGTATGGTCCTTTAAGATTCAGACAGCAGCTCATTTGGAACAATTAAACAAATTGGACAAAAGCTTGATGACAGGTACATTACGACTAGGCCAGGTTTATACTTGACGTTTACGATGCATACTCGCTTGCATACTTTACGCTGGAGGTTTACATGCTAAATCCACTAGAGGGCGATGTGACGGCTCCTAGTCTGCACCTTGAAAATAACGTGATTTTGCTCAAAAAGGGCAAACAAAGATTGAGAAAATTGAGGAGATCATATTCGAAGTTCTATGTCACAGTTAAGAAATAAGATTTGGTGGAGCCCAGACCCCAAAAACAGTCAAAATTTCAGTCATGCGATTTCCGACGACCAAAAATGACCTTTTCTAACACGCATCCATTACAAAAGAAAAGATTAAGAAAGTATGTGATTAATAGTTTGCTCTGCTTTCTGAAACCCATCATTCAAGCTGTCAGCCAGACCTCCGTTCAGTTTGAGCATTCTGACATCCGTACGAAGGGAAAGTTGAGAAGGTGTGGAGGGTGGGGGGCGGGACAGATGGGGCTGTCAGTCCGTCTAGCTGGACAGCGATGGTCTTTGCTCTGCGGGTCTGCAAGGTTATCACTCTTCCTAGATATGAGCAGCCTTCTCTGTCACCACCCAGGGGTGATAGGCCCACCGACAGGGTGGAGCAGAGATAATGCATCCGATTGACATGCTCGTCTGCCCCCTCCCCAAAAAAAATCTGCCCTCCTTCCCCACACCTCCCACACCCACCAGCCATCCTCATCCCACCACAGAGCATTCCTCAGTTTGTCTCACTCAGCCTTCACACTGTTGCCCTAATAGGGCGTCAAAAGGTAACAGAGGTGAACAGAAGCGGATGTAAAAAAGTTAAAAATAAAAAAAACAAAACCTAAACTTCCTCAGGGACACACATGACTACTGCTGCAGTGAAGTTACAGCTAAAACGAGAGGAAGAGGATGATTTGGAACCAACACATGATGGAAATAGGGTAAAGAAGGAGTAACAACAACACAAGAAGGAAGTCTGAGAGCTCATACCTCCTCCAGGCCTTTAAAAACAACTTCATCTGGATCCTCCATCCAGAGCATGATCCAGATATCACCTCCAAAATTTAATCACGCCTTCCTCTCGACATATGTTACAAATCTGTGTATAACTTTTCAAGATATCCTGCTAACAATCAGGTCAGGTCAGGAACATGAACTGGGCTGAGTGTTGCCACATCCACCATGTGACGGAAACACCCCGGGTCCCGATTGGCAACCATCCTGGCAGACACGCAGTCCATCCCCATCTCGCGGAGGCACCCATCCATTTGCTGCAGCCAGGTGTTACGTGGCATCCCCTCGNGTCCATCCCCATCTCGCGGAGGCACCCATCCATTTGCTGCAGCCAGGTGTTACGTGGCATCCCCTCGGCCTGGTCCAGTCACTGGGGTCCTCAGCAACGAGGCACCTGAGTGCTGGATTGTCCTCGGAGAAATGCGCCACATGGCCGTAGTGTCGCAACTGGCGCTCCCTCACAATGTTGTAATCGGTCTCATCCGGGCCTCCTGGAGCAATCGCTCATTTGACACAAAGTCAGACCAGCGGTACCCAAGGTTTCTCTGGAGACCGACCACCAAAGACATCCAGTCAACATCTCAAATCACTGGTTAGCGTCCAGGTCTCACACCTATAGAGTAAGACTGGGAGCACCAGCACTCTAAAGACTTGGACCTAACAATCAGACAAACAAAATTCATATGATGATCACATGATGTCCATGATGGAGGCTGTTTGGCTGGATGGCTGCAGGTGGTGATGGTGTACTGGGACAGAAAGTTCTGACTGGAGCACATGCCGATCACAACTCCAATGAGGGACTTTGTGATTTTGGTTTGTTTGAGCTCCATTGCTGGATTGAGCTGCTGCTCCGATTCACAAAACAGTTATGAACTTCAGGCTTACAAATTGAACAACAGCTCAAGAAATGCTGCAGATTTTTAAAGTCTGCTGCATCACACCTTGACATTTCTCCACTTGACTCGCTTTTAAACACACACGCGATCTGGCTGTCCGTGAAAGCGGCCTTACAGTCGCTATGTCATGGCCAGGCAGCCAGTCAGCGTAGCATATGTCCGACCACGGCAGGTTCACCTGGAGTGCCACAGACAACCAGGATGCTAAGCCCCATCGCAGCCTTCATAAGCCCCGCCCCCCGTGGCTCTGGTCCTGCAGGCATTGAGCAGTGCGTTGCTCCGGCTCTAACCCCCAGAGCAGCGTATGGTAAAGCCATCAGGGCGAGTCCCTTTGAAGAGGGCGACCGAAAGAAACACAGCAGCTCTGAACACGATGCCGTGTCTCCCTTTTCAACCAGCCCTTTTTTGCCTTTCTGTCCGTGAAAAAATTCCCAAGACCTGGTACTACTCTCTGCTTTTTCAATTTATTTCCCCTCTTGCTCGCTCACAGATCTCGGCCTCCCTCCCTCTCAGTCACTAACTCATTCCACTTAACCCTAACCTCTCTCTCTCTCTCTCTCTCTCTCTCTCTCTGCATGTCATTCTCTCACTTCCTCTGTCAGGTGCTTTCTGAAACGATGTCCTTTCCAATTCTACATTTTTGTTTTGCATGTGACAGATCACACATTTTCCGATCTGCAAAAGGATACACATGGAATTGCGAAAAAGTATAAAGTGAAAATGATTTAAAGGACCATATCGGTGATTTTGCATGTTTGAGCCCACTATCCACATACATGTTACATTTCTGCCAATCATTTTCCAAAACCTAAAACTGGATTTTAGTCTTCATTATATTTTGGCAAATCCCCTAATCTTTCAAAATGAAATGTTCAGGCGATGCATCTCAATTAAAATTCAATGTTTTGTCGACCATGACATTAGAAGGGACAGCTGTTTTAATTTCTTGATAACAGCCATCTTCTCCTAGGACTATATTCCCTGGCAGAGATATACATTTTATTCCATTTAGCTCCATGTTAGATTGAATAAATTAAGTAACTTGGACAAACAAAATTGAATAGAGTTTTGTTTGCGGTGATGGATTATTTATCTTAAGCACGTTTCAAGTCTTGATTTTAATTGCGTACTGGAATGAACTGTGTGTGTGTGTGTGTGTGTGTGTGTGTGTGTGTGTGTGTGCATCTGTCAGAGGCGTCACACATGCTGTTCCACTCAGCAGTGGGCCCATATGGTGGTCGGCCTCCCAGGAATGTGAAGCCTGCAGTCACCTGATGTTGTCATGTGTGGGCACTCTAATGTCATTGTCATGGCGACACCCTGTTGGGTAAGCACAGGGTTTCAGACCTGATAAAAAAAAAAAAATGCTGATATCAAATCATATCAATACTAAATTTGATGCAGAAGCAGAGACAATAAACTAAAATTTACTGCAGAATGTACCTTTTCTTGGAGCCTGTAGGGATGCTGGTACTTGTTTGCTGTACGAACAGACTTTCTCTCTGGACAATTGCATCATCTGCCATGAGCAAAATCTCACCATAAAGGCAGAGATCTCTGTCTGTTGGTGCGTTCCAAGTTCTTACTTGATCGCTCCTTGGTCCTCGATCCTCGCGTGACCCGGAAACCAATCTGGCCCGCCATCTTTAAGGACGTCCCAAAGCGCTTATTTCTGTTCTGAGGATGGAGGAGCAAGGATGGAGGAGGCTTCATCTGGGAGACATGAGCGAGGAAACGCGAAAGGCTCCTACAGGAAGTCTGTTACCTGACAGACACGCCCCTTTACTGGAAGTCTGTTTCTGATTGGACGAAAATATTACAGCTGATCTGATACAGTGACACGCATCTTAATATGACCACACAGTTTCATCAAACATGTAAACAGAAAAATAACAGCAACATCTCAGGTGTAAGATGATTCTGATTATTGATGTTTGATTTTGTCTGATTGATCACCTGGTTAAAACGACTGGATGTGTGTTTAATACAGCTCTGAATGATAAAGAAACATAAAACAATAAAACACTCTTATATTGCCAGATTATATTGTCAGATAGTTCTGGGCATTTGTCAAACTGTCCATGTTAATTGTTACAGTAATAATCAGAATATTTCATTATTTTATTATCTTGTAGAATCTAAAACACAGCAGCTCCAAGCTGATCAGCTGTGTGACGTCACGTCGCTTCAGATGACGCTTTAGGAGCAAGGACGTTTCATTTCTCTTAAATCGTCGTTCCTCAGCTCCTCTGTCCTCGCCTCTTTTCCTCGCATCTTCAGTGGGTGGGGCTAAGACGCAAGGAAAAGATGCAAGTGAGGGAAATATGGAAACGAAATAAGAACTTGGAACGCAGCATGTGGCACCAACATCTCTAGAACCCGGCACTGCATGAAGTTGAAATTCAGCAGGTTTATTCCAAGGACGCGCATGTCGTGTGTGAAGCTGTTCTCGAATTGACTCGAATTGAGCTGTGCCGGTAAAAAGTAGTCCGCGTGGCAGGATACGCTCCGGGCGAGCCAGCTTATGCTCTGGTCCAGTGGCACAGTCTCGACCCGACCCCGTACAGCAAACAAAGTTAGCTCACAAGGACGTGCACGACAAAATTTTGGGCTGCAGCGCACACCATGAAGTCTGGCCCGTTCCGAACATGCACGTTTTGAACGGGTGCTGCGTTAGTTATGCAAAATGCATAACATCGTCAAATCCATGAGAACAAGAGTAATTAGTAGTTATTTTCCGTCAGATTCACCCCTAAATCTAAGGCTGATTTTATTTTTAACCACCATCATATCTACCAATCGATCATGCCAAGAACAAACTGCTCTAGGTGGCCAACAAAAACTTCATAGTCCTCATTTTAAAACATGCTGATGGTGTCTTAATATGACAAACCGGAGCTCCTGGATGTGATTATTAAATACATCCACCAGAAAATTCATGTACTTACAGGCATCAGGAGCATCTTCCTCAAATTTGTTTGGTTCAAAAGCTAAAGCCAAAGGGAGGGAGCTGCATCGCCATTGTAATGAAAATAGTAGCTAGCTAGAACTGAACGTGTGAACGGAGCTAGCAGCACGAGATTCCATGACAGCGAGAATTGTGATTTCTCAGATGGAAGATGTATATCTCCTGTTCACACTCCTTCTGTTGGAAATAAATAGAGCAAAGGGGAACTCGCTTAGATCGTTGGTCATCTATCTCATTCACACATAAACACACACATATACAGGTTGTATGATGCCTGATGACCTCAGATGACCCTTTAAATTGTCACCATACATGACTTATTGAACGAGTTTCAGTTCATCAAAATACAGTGCTGGTGCAACAATTACACATCCATCTTTTCTCCCACTTTCACACACTTTACACACATGTAAAAAGCTACAGTGAGGAAATTTAGGAACAGTTGGGATTCAAATCAATGAAGTAGACCCCCCCACACACACACACACATACACACACACCTCACACCATGAGTCCATCAATGTGAACATAACAGAAACTTCCGCTTTAAACCCACGCTGGCCAACCAGTGGGAACAGTTTCCCACGCTGGTTTAGACACTTAACCTGTCTACCTCACTGTGCCTCGCCCACGGGTGCACGTGTGTGTGTGGGCGACTGTATATATGTGTGTGTGCTTATGCTTTGTATATGAAACTGCATTTTTCTGTGCACGTGTATTCATCTTAATGCACGTTTGGTTTGTTTCTGGATGTGCATTAGCGTCTGTGTGTGTGTGTATATGTGTGTGTGTGTGTCTCCGTGAATTTGCCCATGCATGTATGCAGAAATGCCCATGCTTGTGTGTTTTTATATATTTTGGCACATGCATTGCAAGTATGGTGACCATGTGTTTGAGTGTTTGCATATTTCATACATGCATTGCACACATACATATGTTTGTATGTGAGTATACATGCATGTGTGTATGTGTATGTATGTGCACGTGCCCATGTCTGGTCATTGCAGCTCTCAGACGTTCATTCAGCTCAGCTAATTCTGAGCAGAGGCTGGCTGCCAGGTATTTTTACTGCTTCACCTCTGTGTGTGTGTGTGTGTGTGTGTCGCATGGATGGTGTTAGTAGAGCGTGGATGTGAAAAGCAGAGGACTGAGGTGAAGGCAGAGAACATGGCAAAGCTTGGAGCTGATCCAAAGCTTGACCTCCCACTAACGCCTGCAGACGGTGTGAAACATGCGAAACCCCAAAAGTTTATACACAACCTGCAGAAAAAGCAAATACATCCATGATTGTGTATGAACGGTCATTTATCTCATATGAATCCTCTTCTAGACAAAACAAGTCCAATTGTCTTAAACTATTAAGAAATCAAATGAGGAGGATGACTGAGAACATGTGTCGTCATGTGTGTCATTTGACGTGTTGGTTGTGGATATCCTGAAGAAATCATGCAAAGTTTTTGCAAAATACAGTGCCTACAAAAAATGTGGGAGTATTAATTCTTGTCAAATAACAAAAAAAAAAAAAAAAAAANAAAAAAAAAAAAAAAAAAATAGTGACAGTAACAACCAGTCCACCTTAAAATTCAATGTTTCGCCTGCTAACATGTACGGCTGAATGTAGATTTAAACTGTTTTGGTAAAAGTCGTCTTCTCTTGGGACTGTATTCCCTGGCGGAGATATACAGCTCGATGTTAACCTGGTTAAAGGACCATACCGGCCATTTTGCATGTTTAAGTCTAATATATTCAATTTTCATACACATAACGTTACTGGCAATCATTTCCCAAAGCATACTACTGGAACGGTGAATTAAAAATGTTTTTCCTACCTTCCAGACCTCCATTGGTTTCAGTTCATTCTGGTATGCTATTAAAATGAACTTGTTGATAATTGAAACGTTCTTGGGATAGGTAATCCATCATCGCCAACAAGACGTGTATTCAGGTTATTTTGAAGTTGCATAATTTTAGCGTTTAAGCGCAATAAAAAGTGTGGAGTGACTGTATGCCTCCACCGGGGAATATAGTCCCAAAAGAAGATCTGCATTTAAGGAAAAATTTAAAGGACCGTGACTTCATAGGGCTGCGTAACTATTAGCAGCAGAAACATGGGTTTTTAAGGTGGGTGTATCGCTTGAATAATTGATTTTGAAAGATTAAGAGATTTTGCAGAATATCACAAAAGCTGAAATACAGTTTTATCCTTTGGGAAATAATTGTCGGTAACATAACATGTATGAAAATTGAATATATTAGTCTCAAACATACACGATTGCTGGTATGGTCCTTTAAATGAAGTATCTTCAACGAAAAATAAGGAGGGCGTTTGGTTCGCTGTGATGAATTGATGATTTCACGCATGTTTCAAGTCTCTATAGTTGATTATTATTGCACACTGGATTTAACTGAAATCAATGGCAGTCTTTAAGGTAGGAAAAACAAATCTAAAATGTCCTGCTAAAGTAGTATGTTACTGTGTTGGTAAGCTCCTTTAATGTGGAAACCAGAACTGATGTTTAGGTGTGTGTTGCTGTGTACATTGATGATCAATACTTTTTTTTGATCAAGCGTCACATATTTATCCTTCCTGAATCTCCTGTTGTGACAAATGGCAGGGTTAGGGTTAGGGTTATCGTGTGTGCATGACGTCAAGCCACGTGTGTTGTTGTGTGTTGCTGGTTATTTTAGTGAGTGCAACAGAAACGTGAAGCGCAGCACGGACTCCGTTTGATTCACGGTGAGCTCTCACCTCAAGTCATGGACCACATGTGAGACTCCGCCTCCTTCTCTGACCTCTACATCAACATGACCCTCCACCAGGTCACAGTCAGTGTCCATCTCTGGGTCTGTTAAAACTGTGAAAGTGTGTGTGTGTGTGTGTGTGTGTGTGTGTGCCAGAGGGCAGTCCATTTGAGGCCAGTGTGCAGGTCTGGGTGTGTAATTAGATAAGTGTGTATGTCAGAGAGTCGCTGTGGTGGTCCTGAACCCTCCTGCCAGGCACGATATGACCCTCACAGACCGGACCTTTGCCTTTATATCTTGCGTAACAAATGACATTGTTTTTACTTCCAAGAAATGTTGTTGGACTCGCATTCAAAACAGTTGAGCAATGCATATTAGAACAACTTGAGATGCAATTTCCTGGTAAAACAAAATTCAGTTGTGCTTGTTTNAGCAATGCATATTAGAACAACTTGAGATGCAATTTCCTGGTAAAACAAAATTCAGTTGTGCTTGTTTAATTATGTAGCTTGATAATCAATAAAATGCAGCAACCAGACTAAAGTAGATCAATCAATGATTTTAATAGCGTACCAGAATGAACTGAAACCAATGGCGGTCTGGAAGGTAGGAAAAACATTTGNTTAATAGCGTACCAGAATGAACTGAAACCAATGGCGGTCTGGAAGGTAGGAAAAACATTTGTAATTTACCGTTCCAGTAGTATGCTCTGGGAAATGATTGTCAGCAACGTTATGTGTATGAAAAATATATTAGGCGCAAACATGTAAAATGGCCGGTATGGTCCTTTAAAAATTGAAGAAAAAGTTACCACAAGTGGCAATTATGACACAATGGATTTCGTACATATGGTTGTCTGTGACTTTATTTAGCTAGCTCACCGAGCGCTAGCTAAATGAGATGTAAAGCAGGAAATAACGTATCTTCTAAGACATAAAGTCTTTTTACTTATTGTTTTGCTTTCATGATAAAACTACAGACATTTATTAGTGACATGCTGTAAAATGTAGCATAACAGTGGCACAAATAGAGAAAAATCAGTAAGTGTGTTAGCTAATTCAGTAATGCCAGTTACACCGCTAATCTAGCTAAACTGACAAGCAGTAGCTGCTTGTTGTATAGGACCATGTAAGAATTTAGTGGCAAAACTGAGAATATCTGTTGCTTAAAAATCTAACGTTTCATTTAGCAGACAGAATATACTATTTTTTCATTAAATAGCTACATCGGTACACTTTATTTTATCTTGTTGAATCGTATTTGCTTTGCTTGAACAAGAATGCCCTACAATATTAGCTATTGTTTTGTACAATGCCGCTGATCTGTTACAATGCAGAATCATCGCTTGCTAACGTTGTTTCACTGTTAAACTCTAATCTTCAAGCAAACTAGCGCTTACCTTTGCAGCAGAGGGAAGTGAACATTACTGGGTTTTAACAGTCGTATGGAATGGGTATTGCTAGCATGTGTTAGCTGAAGGAGGGTATATCTGGTCAAACCCAACAGGGCAGCCAAAAACTCCTCAGACTGGAAATGTATGGAAGTTGAGGCGACTCCCATAGGTGCCAGTCTCTCTCTCTCTCTCTCTCTCTCTCCNCCCCCCCCTCCAGATGGATAATCAGCTGAGGGCACACACCTAATGAGAGGCCTGAGAAAGTGACTGCAGGGCCACATACTGTAGTTATTTGAGACTTCTAAGCTCAGCTCCATCTATGTTTTTAATCGTAATCGTTTTTTGAGAGAGAGCCATGATGTGACATCAGCAGTGGCTGGGACATACATGCAACCACAGTTTACACTGAGAAGTCACCTGACAGCTACTGCATCACCTGCAGAAAGGTACATAAAGTTAGATTTTACATGTTTGTACTCGGCATGTGTATGATTGTAAATTAATTTATTTAAGCATGCATCAATCAAATTGCATCGTGTCAATCCTGTCAGGCGACACTAACTAGCTGATAATTGATGTTAAGGTCCAATATGTCAGTCCAGCTTTATCAGTAAGCATGTTCACTGATCTGAGAGAGAGAGAGAGAGAGAGAGAGAGAGAGAGAGAGAGAAGTGGAAGGAGAGAGATGGCAGATGGCTGCATATTGGTGTCCACCAGAGAGAGAGAGAGATTCTGATCTGTTGAATCACACTTCAGACACTGAACTCTAACCTGCTCCTGATGAGCAGGTCAGTCAGTGTCTTGCATGTAGCAGCTCAACTGCCTTTAAAATGCATGTTAAAGGACCATACCAATGATTTTGCATGTTTAACTCCAGTAAATGTAAATGCTATCTGCATACATGTTACATTACTGACAAACCACTTTCCAAAACAAAGCTGTATTTTAGTTTTCCTGTTATTTTGCCAAGTCCCCTAAACTTAAATCAAATGTTCAGCAGACAAGCATGTACACACTCCAGGTTTACAGTCAGGGTAAGCCTTCTGCACATGCACCAAAGGTCAGAGTTTCTAATATATTTCATCTCATAAGCTGACAGTGCATCATGTATATTCAGCAAACAACAGAATGTCACCCATGTATTAGGCTTACAACACAATTTTGCCTTAATCACAATACAGAGAGAAGGGGGGGGGGGGGNATAGAGAGAGAGGTAGTATGGAGTAGGGAGCAGAGGGGGAAGGGTATTTACCCCCTGCAGGGCTGCTGATGGATGCAGAGCTCCTGGGGTTAAGGGGAGGGCAGCCAGGCCTTGAGCCAGGGTATAGAGTGGCAGCTACCTGCCGCTCATCACACACACACACACACACATACACACACGCACAAACCTCCATACACGGCTTCATTAAGAATTTTAGAGATGCTTATGCACATCGTCTTACACACTTTGACCCATTTAATTCCTCACATAGGTTAACTCCTATCCCCTTACACACATGTACTTTCTTTCTCTGTCTTGCACAGAGAAAGAACACACAGAGACACACACAGCAGAAGATGCTAATGGGAGGGAGGGAAGAAAACAGTAAAACAAACCATCTGACAACATGAAGCCTGTCAGTGGAGAAGATAACAGATGAAGTAACTTCACCATTAACTCAGTCAGAGCAGAGAATCATTCACACACCAAACGACACTGTCCAAGCATCAAGGACAGCGGGGGCAAGTTATTCACCCCCACACCTAGCTAGTCAGCTATTTTTGCAGCGCCCACTGGTGGCTCAACACTGTATGACAGGGGACACTGAAATCCAAATTCTCTGATGGCATAGAGGTTGATGGGAAAATGCTATTTCATACTTCAGCTGATAAGTGAGATTTTAATCCAAAAAAAAAAAAAACCCCTCAACAAAAAATATATTACACTCTGAATCCATTTTATGAACTTCACCTGTATAATCCAATGAAGTGCGACACATGGTATCTTTGTGAAACTGCTAACATTCAGGTTCTGTGCTCAGTAGCTTTTGATTAAACTCTGTGATCATTTTTGACTCATATTTTGTGGTGCTGTTATATTACATTTCATTATGTTGAAATGTTTTTACTTGAAAATGGAGTATAAATAGTATTAGAAGCTTATAAATCCAACAACACCAGACTACAACCTCACAAATTACTGCAGAGTTGACGTAACACCTCCCTGAACATTAAAATGCTTATTAAAGATAGGCTGTCTTGCATTGTTGCATTTAACCTTTCTTGCCTGGTTAACAAATTAAGAAAAGGAGAAATACTGGAAAAGGAGAAATTCCACCTTTGCACTTGTTTTGTCTTTGTGCCTCTTCTGCAAAAAAAAAAAAAAAAAAAAAAAATTCATCCATAGTCTCATTTCTGCAGCTTTAACTCGTTTTTAAAATGCTAACAGAAGAGAATATGATCGTATTCTCAACAGGCCACTTCAGGCTAACTGAATGACACCTTAAATGATGATCAGATTGATGTGTGTGTACTTGTGTGTCTTTGTGGTGTGCTTTCAGATCAATTAATTAAGTCTAAGTGATACTGGCGCATTGAAAAGTTGTCCCAGATTAAGAGAGTGGGCTATTAGATAATTGATGTGGGCATTTCTTATATTTCTAAAACAAAAGGAGGACCAATTTAGAGGTCATTGACCAGGCTGTTAGGTGTGAATGTCTCATCTTTGTCCATTCCTGCTGCTTTCGGCTTAATGAATTGACTTGGTTTTTGCCAGCATGAGAAGCATCTTTGGACAGCTTTGGTTTTCCTGAATGTCATTTAATGCTTTGGGATAAATCCACGAATTCCTCTTTTCATATTAAAGCTCGGAGCTGCAGCTCGTTAAGCAGAACGGGCCTCTTCTCTTTATCAAATGAAAAGCTAATCGCCTGTAATCCTTTTAATATGTCTCACACTTTGCTGTGTCAATACACAAAGCTGCAGCTCCAACTCCGCGGCACATCCCGGTAACTGCTGCGGGAACGCGTTATTAATGGACGGCAGAGGGGAAAAGTGATGACCTTTGGGGTTTGGTGTTCTTCTATTACAAATCCTCATTTATCACCAACAGTTGATGGACCGAGGAACTATTTATCATCATTTATCAGCGGCGTTAATCGCATTTTATTCGAGCATTTCAAGGGTTTGGGGCGGCATTGCGCACACTCCTCCTCGCCTTTTTTTTCCCTCTTGTGCGCCGCTCAGGTAAAGAGATGTTTTAAATGGAAAGGGGGGAGGGAGGGGTGGGGGGTCCCGCTTTTGTTCTGCAAGGGGGGGAGACAAAAAAAAAGTGGGCTTGTTCTTAGCAGATCAGCCTGCCATTTTACCGGGGGAGG
>VXCM01002059.1:82906-98746 GCA_014773175.1 Lucifuga dentata
GGGGGGGAGGCTGACACGGAGCTGTGGGATGGAGCAGAGAGGAGAGAAGGAGTCCTGCCTGCAGTCCTCACACACACACCAGCAGCATCAAGCCGCTCTGATCCCCACGCAGGACCGAGCCGCGGGATAAAACACACCTGAAGGCAGCGCCGGGGAACCGTTACAGGGATTACAAACCAGACGGAACAGTCTGACGCCACCGGATGACCTCCTTCTTCTTTTCTTTGCAGTAGAAAAATTCAAAACCGTGCAGCGCTTTTTTTTTTTTCCCCAAAACTTGAACGCACAGCTCCGTTTCTGAAAGTGCACTTAGACTCTGCGTTGCCTTCTGACAGACTGACTTNTTTTTAATCCGTTATCTCTCAGCGTTTCAGCCAAGCAGGAACTTTGGATCATTGCCTGGGACGGACATTGAGTTGGCAGAGAATGCGTCAGCTTTGCGCTCTTGAACGGTTCTGTCAGAACCTCTGACCTCTTTTTTTTTCCTTTCTTTTTTTGGGGGAATCTCATCAGAATATTTGGACTTGATATCTGATATTCAACTGCATCAGCTCCACTTTGGAGCTCTGGATACAATTTATTAAACGAGCATTTCATCTCCATCCAACATGCGACCCATCCCTTCCAGACTCAGCTATTTGTGAGTTTCTCCTCCCTGCAATTCTCTCCATTTTTCCAGATACACACTTTAATTGATAATTATCCTTAATGCAACTCTGGAGTGATTTAACACGTTATTCTTTTTTTTTTTTTNATTCTTTTTTTTTTTTTGCAGGCTTCTACACTTATTCGCATTTTGCTACTACGCTCAGGTATGTCAACACTTTTCTACCGTTTGGGGCTTTAGTTTGGGGGGGATTTGGTTCAGAATCAGGGACAACTTTGGATTTAAGCGTTAAAACGTGTCAGAAATGTGAATCGCTAAAACATATGGCAGCCAAATCTCTCGATGCACGGCGCAATAACAGCGAGGGGGAAATCATATCAGGGATCATAATATCATTACGCGATACAACAATATCAGATGGCTCCCACGGAGCGGCGGACAGCGGGGCGCACGGCCTGCTGGCAGGTTCCTGATGAACATACCGGCCCTGGCACAGGACGCGTGGGCACAGACGGGGCATCGGGGCTGTGGGGAAATGCTTGTAGGTCTTGTGAAAAATGTCGTGGGGCTCAATCAAAATGACAGCCAGAGTTTCAGCCTCAGTCATTCCATCACAGCTAAAGAGGAGGACGGCAGATTTCCGAGCCAGGCCAAAATAAAGCTTCAGGCTTGTTATGAGGTTGAAGTGTGTGTTCTGGTAGTTTCTGTAATGATGAGAGAGATGTTAGAATTAAATCCATTTATCCAGTTTTTTTCTTTTCTTTTTTTTTCCTTTTTTCTCAGCGGTTTGGCAACACTGTCCGAGCGCGCATTCTCCTTTACGCACAACCTGTAATCACACCGTGCGTCTTTTTGGAACCTGTTAATTTCATTTGGCAATAGTTCCACAGGAGTTTGTTACACTTGTCAAAAAAACAACAAGCTGTTATAGTGTTAAGATGAGGTTTCCCAGAGCAAACTGAATTTCCTACTGTAATTTGAAGAGACGGTTGGCTGCAGCTGCACCACCAACATTTTAGCCTTCTGCAGCCTCGATTCTTTTTCTCTTTTACGCAGTTTGATGGAACGATAAAGGAAAGAAAAGGGGGGAGGAGAAGTGTACACATATTGATACATGATTGTGATGACATCTAATTTCTGACAGGTAACCAATCAGTCCCCGCCTAATTTCACGCAGCATGTAAGCGAGCAGAGTAAAGTGACGGACCGCGTCAGCCGCAGGTTGATCCGGATCTACCAGCTGTACAGCAGAACTAGCGGCAAGCATGTGCAGGTCCTGCCCAGCAAGAAGATCAACGCCATGGCCGAGGATGGAGATGTGCACGGTAAGAAAACACACACGCACACAAAACACAGAAAGCACCCTGTAATGCACTCAAGACGCAGACTCATTCAGCAGCTGAAAATCATCCTTTTTGGCTTATTAAAATTTGGGAAAAAGCAGAACTTGCTGACTGATAATATTAATATTTTCTGTGTATTTTGTACATGGATCTCATATATTTACTGAAAAAAATGTAAACTTATTTTGTATTTAGGCCAATTTTAGACCTTAAACTCTCACTTTAAAATTTATGGTCTCACCTGAACATTTCTGTACAGAAATGTTAATTTCAGGATTTAAGATTTCCCTGTTTCCATTCCCAATTTTCTCTGTTATTTTACTGGCATTACTATATTAATTTAATTTTTAATTTTACAGAGAAAATTCCAGGCTGAATTTTTACACCAAAATTCCTATTGTTAATTAGAAAGCATGACTAAATAGAGTGAATGCTATTATATATTATTATTATAGCAATCATTTTGCAAATGTTAAATAAGGTTGTTCAATTTTATTGCAGAACTTAACCATCTTAAATTTTAAAGCTTCATTAGTTTTTTTTTTTTTTAATGCAAACACAGCAAATAAGTTGGAAACATGTAATTGGTTTCCAGTGAAAATCAGCTTATTAGCCTCAAGTCTCATTATGGATTATAGAGCAGTGATCTGCCTTATTTTGTATTGTTTCGATGTTTTGAAATTTCTATGAACAAATCAAACTGCATCAACTTTCACCATCAGAATTTTTCATTTGAAGATTTTAAAACTTTAACACAAGACTTAATGACTTGTTGAGATTCTCTGCGCCGTTTGTGATAGCAGTCAATGCTGCTGGAGGGAAGAGGCTTAGAGTTCAGGAAAACGTCCAGCGGATTGTAGATGGTGCTGTAGATGATCCTCCAGAGATCCCGCAGGTCTGGAAGAGCCATTAGAAGTCATCTTACTTCTACCTCCCGAACATTTCCTGCATAGCTCCTTCTCCCCCGTTCACCCCCTCCCGCCTGCCGTCCAGCTTCAGAACCAAAACGGGCCACGCTGAACTTAGCAGTTTCAAGTTAAAACCCATAAGAAACACATTTTCCTGCTAAACGTAGACGTAGATAGCTGAGATCGCAGCCACGCGGGGTTATTTGTGCTGCTGCTGCTGCTGACGGTAAAGTGAGGTCAGATGTTGCAGGATGTAACCGTGCCTGTGTGTGGTGTTGGAAAGAGGTCAGCTGGGTAGACTGTTGCAGTCATTTTATGTGACAGAAAGAGATTTTGTGTGTGTGTGTGTGTCCCACTGCTTTCTTTACTTCATATACTTGCCAGTTATTCAGCTCAGCTTTAAATGCTGGTTATAACCACAACCATAACTCTCAGACTTGTAGCGGCTGGGAGGGAGGATCAAGCCCTGACCGTTCCCAGCGACCTTTAACCCTTTGGCAGACGACATAGAAAGCTTCTTATGAGCATATTTTGATGGAAAATAGAAATGCAAATCTATAGAGATTGGTTATCTTTGAAATTGGAAAACTGATTCAGACAAATTTTATCAAGGCTAATATGAATATGCAACTTTTTTTTTGTCATTTTATGAAAGCTAACTGAGAGCGGAATCCAGACTGTTTTTTCCTTTTTGGAAAACAAATGAGAAAATGCAGAAAGCGCAGTAAAATCAGACACTGTGAAACTCGTGTGTTTCCTGCATCTTTCAGTACGTCGTAGGATATAGAGATAAATGTGGAGCTTTATGTGTGAGGTCAATGCAGATTTATTTGAAAAAGAATTCTTGATGGTCTTGCCAGGATCGCCTCTTTAGCTTTCAAAGAATTGAGAAACACGTGGTTTTATCATTTTGCGAGCATTTCAGCTTGCATAAATCCCCAGGAATGGTCCCACAGGTTTTGGTGTGTGTGTGTGTGTGTGTGTGTGTGTGTGTGTGAGAGAGTGTGTGTGTGAGAGAGAGAGAGAATGCATGAATGGCCACACACTCAAGTAATTCTGTGTATGCTGTTGATGCTTTTATGTCTTTGGAAAAACACACACACATGCACACGCATATGCTAAGGTTTTAATGTGCTCATAACATTTCAATGATACACTAAAACACACACACACACACACATCGCCTTAAAAAACACTGCATCCTTTCACGAACCTGAACCGATCTCCTGTTTTGTTGCCAGTAAATCCTCTTTTTGTTTCGTTTCTCAGCCAAACTCATCGTGGAAACGGACACGTTTGGGAGTCGTGTGCGCATCAAGGGAGCCGAGACGGGATTCTACATCTGCATGAACAAGAGAGGGAAGCTCATCGGCAAGGTGAGGAGAAAAAGTTCATCTCGGCTCTGGTTTGTGGTTTGGGGACAAAAGCTAAAGGCTGGTCGGCTTCTGCTGAGGTCAGAAAGTCAAAGCCGGCAGCAGGAGAGTTCCGGCTGGATTCATCGCTGTTTGCATTATAAGTCACATATTGAGTTTTGGTAAAGCTTTGCAGAAGATAATGTAGCTGTGAAGAGTTGAAGAAGAGAGAAACCAAAATCCTCCCTGTGTTCCTGGCAGATCATTGACTGGCGTTTGATACTATTTAGCAGAAATTGCAGCTCTAAAACCAAATCATTGGTTTTAGATTTGCAACTTTTAAAATTTACAGTAAATATCGTCAAACATTAGCATTCGGTTTTGAACCAGGTGGGATTTTTCGTATGAATTGAAGGCGGTTTGTGAACCAAACCAGCTTCAGATGAGAGTTGTATCCTTGTTATTAACCATATCAGACACCATATCTATGTCAGAGGCTTGAATTATGCTGTTGATCTACCAAAAAACTTCAAATAATTCTATAATATATATTCTATAATCAGTAAAACGCTCATTGTCTGGCGTGGTTTTCGTAGGCGCTCCCTGTTTAATCCGGTCGTGTGTGTTGATGGGGTTGTTTTTGCGATTGTGTAGGTAAATTGTAGGTGTGTCTTTAGGGTTGCAGTGTGTCCGAGGCGACTTCGCTGCTCCCCTCTCACTGTGCTGGCTAATAAACAGACCTGCCAGCCTCCCTCAACCCCACACACACACCCACCCAAACTGCACCCTGCCTNTAAACAGACCTGCCAGCCTCCCTCAACCCCACACACACACCCACCCAAACTGCACCCTGCCTCGTACACCATCTGCCCCGAGCTAGCGGCCCAGTCACAGCCCGCCCTGGCTACTGTGTGTGTGTGTGTGTGTGTGTGTGTGTGTGTGTGTGTGTATGTGTGTGTGTGTGTGTGTGATGGAGAAGGAGTGAGAGAACGACGAGAGAGTGTGTTGTGTGTCTTTTGGATGTGTGCTCGACTATTTTTAACACACTATTTTGTCCAAAAAAATGTGGGAGTTTGTTACAGTAGGTTAGCGCTGCGTTGCGTTGCCGTGTCCAAGTCCAGTAAATGCTGTTTCAGATGACCTTACTGTACATTTCATCACCATAAATCCCAAATTCCTCCTCATATCGATGTCAGCAGAAGCCACAGAATGTTTTCATGCTGCTATCGCTACGGATAACGCGACAGAAGAGATAAATGCTTTCCATTTGAAGGAATATTTGTATAAAAATAACGTCTTTTAAAGAGGATGAAGCCATTTTTTGTTTGGTTTTTTGGGTGGTTGCTTACCTGATATCTCCAGCTGAAGGTCAACATTCCTCCACCTTTACATGCACCATCCCATCCCTTTGCTGCATTGTTGTTTTAAAGTTGACAATCTAATCTAATGGGGCTTTAATTGAACACAGCAGATGGCTACTGAGACGTATTTAAGTTTCTATCGATTGATATTCAATTCCAGGAGCCCCGGTTGGACAAATTTAGCCACAGGTTAAAGACCAATGCAAGAGGAGATCAAAACAAGAGGGAAATTGACACTTGTGGGCTGATTAAGGCTTTTTGGGCGGAGGGATCCGACCTGAAGTAGCGTGCATGGAGCATCTGACCCGTAAGAGCTCCTGGATGTTTGCTAAAGGAGGAGAAGAGTCATCGCTTACTGTCATCCCCCTCTCTCTGATCTGGGACTGTAATGACTGTAGCATATGCTGCATGTACGTGGGGAGGGCTGCATGTGTGTGTAGTTGTGTGTGTCTCAATGCAAGGGACAGGCTGCACAGGGAAACCTTTATACATTTGATATTTCCCATCTGTAAATCTTCATCGAACTGTCTTCTTTGAACATTCCGTCTAACCGTTTTGGTGCATGTGTGTGTTTTTGTGCAGAAAAATGGACAAGGGCGCGATTGCATTTTCACAGAGATTGTGCTGGAGAACAACTACACAGCTCTGAGGAACGCCCGCTACGAGGGTTGGTACATGGCCTTCACTCGACGTGGGAGGCCGAGGAAAGGCTCGCGAACACGTCAGCATCAGCGCGAGGTTCATTTTATGAAGAGGTTACCGAAGGGACAGCAGCCCGCCCACCCGGCCCACCACCGGCCCTTCGACTTCATCCACTACCCCTTCAGTCAAAGGACTAAACGTACACGATACTCGTCATCGGAGCACTGAAGGGAGGAAAGACGACTGAAAAAGATGAGAAACTGACAAACTGACTGACTTTCCTCTGCTCTCCAAAAAAAAAAAAAAANAAAAAAAAAAAAAAGAAAACCTCTAGAGACATTTTTATACTGAGCATTACCATATCTTATTATGTAGTTTGTTTTCTATTTTTCTCAAAGTAAAAAAAAAAGAAAGAAAAAAACACGAGAAATCTATTTTTGTACTCAAGACTTTTAGTACTGACCTGTGTAAAAAGAAAAGTTTGTTTTTAGAAGCACATAACTCGTCTGATTGTCGGGGATGCTGACGTCTTAGTGTGATGTGTTGTGTGTTTTTTATTTTCTTTAATGTCATTTTGACCAGTGGAGTCATTTTTTTGGACTCTAGCCTGCTGCTCAAGGAGACTTGAAGGGCCCTGATTGACCGCACTGCCAGGGAATGCTGCGTTCAGAGACACAAACTGTCACACACTGCGTTTGAGAGCACCGGGGTTCAGTAAACGTTGCGTAACCACATGGTGGTGTTTCGCATGACAGGTTCGACGCCTCTCGCTCAGTGCTGCGTCACAGTTACAGCAAACTGAGCTTTAAGTACATCGAATGAAAAAATATGTGGCAGCTACGTTTAATAATCACAGGTTTCCTGTTCTGACTGTAAAATTGACGTGTACAAAATGCATTGAAGTGTGAGGAGCTCCCTAACCTGCCTGCTACCCAGTGCTTGAAGTGGACCTCTGTGATTTGAGTTTCAGAGTACCAGGATCTCTCATAAAGCTTCTGTACTCCACTGCCAAACAACGCAGAGGAAAACAATAGCAAAGGTTGCAGCCGGACGAATGAAATGGGGGGACCGTGTATTTCAGGGGTACTCAAGTACAAATCTTAAAGGTCCACAAAGAAAATGTTCAAGAAGACAAAAGTCCATTTTTTACGGTCAGTCAAGCCAAGCCGGTGTTGGATTGTGTTGAGTGCGGGGGAGGGAGGGGTTAGTACGAGAAGTCCCGCCTCTCCCGATGTGGCCAGTCTGATCCCGAGCCAAGCTAACTGCTGACGAAGCAGCAGTTAACTCAACTCTCAATGAGCCCGACGCCGTGTCAGCCCATCATTGTCATGGAGACGATGGGACGCTGAATGTGATTGGACCAAACCAAAGCAGACAATGGAGCAGTCGGGCATTCGGAGCAGAGCTGCTTACAGTGGAGAATTTTGACTTGTTGTGTTGTGGCGATGTCTCACAGATAATACAGATAATACATATGAAAAGTACAATTTGCTCAGAGTCCAGAGACAGTTGTGGTTCGGTCCGGATCTGGACTTTGAGGATGACTGGTGTATTTATATATACTAGGGATGGGCAACTTTGATGAGGATGGGGGCCAATCAAATGTCATTCTCACATCAAAGGGCCAATTAAATAAAACAAAAGTCACTATGAACTCAGTACGTACCTGTCAGCATTCAACTTTGAAATAAGGTAGATTTTTCTGGAACGCGACCTGATGACCAGCGGATGGAACCAGCACAGAGTCCACTTCAAGCACTGCCGCTACCCCTCGCCCTTTTGTGTTTATGTTCCCCCTTGTATGTCTGGTTTTATACATATATAAATATATTTTTATTTGAGGATGTGTAAAATAATTTTAAGGATGGAATATTTATTTAAAATGTGTAATAAATGTACATTAGAATACTGATATTAAACTCTTGTTTGTTAAATGCTTGCTTTGTACCATTTGTGATACACTTAAACACGTTTGCTGACCCATATTCCATATTCATACAAATATAGGTGAATGTTAGTGTGATGACACCTGTATATCTGCTGCTTTTTATTTATAATACAAAATGTACAATCAGACAACACACAAGAAATTGAACCTAATTTAGCTGTTATTTTGGTCTGGTTATCCTTTTTTGAATGTAAAATTTCTCATAGGGAATTCTCCACTGATGGGTTTTATGCTGCTTTAATTTTTTTGTGATTACATTTCTCAGATTTTTCTATCTAAACTTCCTTAAGAACACCCAGAAGGAGCCCTACTTTGCATGCATGGTCAAGCTGAAACTACTTTATATAGTATATTGGATAGTGTTGTTGTCAGTTTGGAGAGAACTTTTATCATTCCATATCCATCACAGGTTTATGATAAAAGCAGATGGATTATACTTTAGATTTCAAAAGATTGACTCCAGTTTTCTGATAACTCAAAAGTTCACATTTAAAGACACATCTGATAGGTACTCTTGTGAAAAGTAGCCTTTTTTTTTTTTTAAATAAAAGTTTATAATTTTAATGAATTGCAATATCCTTGTATTAAAGGGGCATACCAACAGTTTTTCCTGTTAAAGCCCAATGAATATTCGAGTACACGTTGCTTACTGACAACCATTTTCCAAAACATAAACCCATATTTTACTTTCTGTGTAATTATGCCAAATCCCCTAATCTTTCAAAATCCAATGTTCAGGTGACACACACCTTAAAATGCAGCATTTATATATATATGTGTGTGTGTGTGTATGTATAGGGCTCAAACATGCAAACTCACTGGTATGCTCCAGTTTTTAAAGCTAATAAAAAGGTTCATAAAACACAATATATTGATAGCAAAAGTATCCTACTGCAATCAAATAAATCAAAAACAGGTAAGTAATTGGTCCAAAGCTTTGATGGAGTCTTATTGCCCAAATACAAAATAATCATTTCATATTTTATAACACAGTGCTGCTGAACAGTACAGAACATAAAGTTTGGCAGCCTCAGCATCAGTTTCTTTGCATTTTTTGTAATGTAACACATGCATGGCAGATAATTAATTTTGTGTTTACATAACGTCAGCTTGTTAGCTAGTTAGCTGTAACTGCTTGGCTATCCATCACTGTCTTCCTGTCAAATGCTATTTACACACCAGCTACAGTAGAAGAGTGATCTTATGTGGTGAGGAGGTCCGGTATGACTGAAACCTTTCACAGGGGCGTTGGTTCAGTGCAAAGAGCACGACTAGCAATTACAACTGAACTTTACATATTTAACTGCAATTTAATTTTAAATTGTCTACAAAAAAAGGCCTAAAAATGACGTCTCTTATCCAACTATCTGATTTTAAATTAAGAGATCTTGCGGTCCATCAGGTCTTGCTGCTGTTTTTCTTAGTTTCTTGTTGTGGAATTTCTTTCAACTTAACTTTTTTTTGTATGTGGTTTTGGGCTTGTAAATGTCCTTTTTTTTATCATACATGTAATTTCATCTTGTCGTAGCGTTCTGTCATATTTTTATGTTATTTGTGCAACATGTGCAACTTTTTATATGCTGCTGCTGTCTTGGCAAGGCCTCCCTCGCAAAAGAGATCCTGAATCTCAAGTGGACTTCCTGGTTAAATAAAGGTTAAATAAATAAATGAATTAATTATCAGCATCATTAGCTGCTTGATTTTATGATTCATTAGCTGGATATCAAAACCAAAATCCAGCATTTAGCTTTGGTAACTTAGCTGATGCAGACTTGGTTGGCTCAGAACTATCCACACGGACTATCCATGCGTCCAGGCATTCGTGGTTCTCACACTTTCACAATAATCATGCGTGACAACCGCACAGTTAACGGCGCTGTAAGACGAGCTGCTCTTAAATAAAACCCAGCAGAAACAAAAGTTGTTTTTTCAGTTCAGTCACCCACCATGACGGCATATTAGGGCCATATAAGACGAAAAAAAAAAAGCNGTTTTTTCAGTTCAGTCACCCACCATGACGGCATATTAGGGCCATATAAGACGAAAAAAAAAAAGCAGGGGGCATTATTTCAAGTTTTGAAACTCGCAAATTTGCCAGTTTTATAAGTCTGTATGCTTAGTATAATTTGATGATTTTGCCCTTAAAGCACAAGTATTTCTTTAATGCTAAATCTGATGGAAAAGTATAATTCAATAAGATCATGTACTTGCAAAAAATCTGCAAATTAGCCAGTTTAAAAACTCAGAAATTTGCGAGTTTTAAAAGTGGCAAATTTGCAAGTTGAAAAACTGCCCCCTTGTTTTTTTTTTTTNGTTTTTTTTTTTTAATATGGCCCTAATATGCCGTCGTACCCATCACCCACCCACTTCCTTCTTTGCCTTTTACATTGTCAATGGAGGGACATTTACATCACTGTGGACACTGTCCACCATGTTTCAGATTTGGACTGGTGGATGACCTCATGTGACCCTCACATGCGGCGGCGATGGCTGACTGTTTTGACTGCAAAGACGTCACATTTTCTGTGTGTTCATGTTGCAGCTGGCCAACAGGCATTAGAACGCACTTTTCAGACAAGTTTAGCGTGACTTAAGCTGCTGTACATTTTAAAAATAACTTAAAGTTTATGTTTTATTGTATATAACTGGATCTTTTTTCAGGTTGGTTTTTTTTGTTTGGGGGGGGGNCCTTGTCTGGTTTTTACATATTTATACATCATCAATACACAGCCAGTTCTCCTGTGGATGTCCACCATGACAACAGATGCAGTTACAATGGTAAAACATCACAATGTTTCGTAACAATTATAATAATTTCCTATAAAATCTGTATCAATTTTAGAATTCGCTTTTCCCATCAACTCCTCACTGTGTCTTTGTTTAGTTTTGACACTTTCTTGAACTACCGCAACCTCTAACTGAACAGAGAGGAAACGCTGTGGCCTGTAGCTTCTCCCCACATGAAACCTGACCAGGGAAAGCTAACAGGGAAGGGTATTCTTAGTCTGATCCCATCAGGGATAACAAGGTCATTTGAAGTCATGAAGATCAACNCCCCCCTTCCTTTTTAGTAGATAGCGGCATGTCAGTGTCAGGGTGGTTTGCTGTTGCGGAGATGATACCGCTGTGTTTGTTTTTAGGCTTTAGCTTCCTTCAGGTTCTGTAACTGTCTCTCTCTCTGTCTCTCTCTCTCTCTCTCTCTCTCTCTCTCTCTCTCTCTCTCTCTCTCAGTATCTCCACTGTTATTCTTTCATCTTCTACCTTTTAACACCCAGGGCTTAATCTGATTGGACAAACCCAGCATGTATTAGTGTGTGTCTGTGCTGTTTGAGTAAGAAGAACTTATTTCGATTTATCAGTTTATAGCGAGGTCATATTGGACTTTAATTAGCAACTGGATCTTGTTCAGTTTGTGGTATTCAATTCTGATATAAAAGACAGTCTTCAATAATTCAATAAAAGCTACGCTACACCTTATCCTGAGATGATTAGCAATTAGTCAAAAAAAAAAAAAAAAAAAAAAAAAAAAAAAACATCAGTAATGGCCTTATACAAAATTGAACCCGTATGTGCGTTTATGTCTGTCTTGTGCATGAGTCGGTTGATGTCTTTGTGTTAGTTTGTTTGACAGCAGGAGTGCAAACACCCGGGATTTCTTCAAGAGGACATTTGTTGTTGACCAGTTTTGTCTTCTCTCTCACATTCCCTGGCATTCTAGAAGCGAGTATCACTTCGATTTAGGCCAGTCAATAGTTAAACTTTGAAAAACACCATGTACCTATATCCCAGTTAACTGATTTATGTAGCTGAACAACCCTGAAAGTGGTTCAGCTAGTTAGCTGCATCAGGCTTAAATTTTTCTTTGGATAAATAGAGTAAAGTCTCCTACAGAGTGTGCGATGTTGGGCTGCTGCAGATGAAAGTTAACCATCATGAGAACGCAGCCATGAAATCTTTGGTTGGCAGATCAAAACACTCCGAAATCGTGCTATGAGTTGCATCCACTAACTATTAATTTAGCGCTTTTGAGACCAAAGTCAGCCTGCAACAAAATTTTGTCAGAAATTTAGGACCAAAATTTCACAGTTTGACTGCTGCTACCATCTGAGCCTGTAAAGAACCTGATGATGACAAGTTGAAGACACATTTCTGCCTGCGTAGATTTGTTATCCTGCTTATCATGGAACTACAATTCGTCAGACTTGCATCGTAAAATCCAACAACTTGACATCATACAGTCTGACAGATTATGACTAAAATTTGATTTGAACCATCTCGCACAGTGTGACATGCCATGAACTTCTAACATCGCTGCTGTCGCACAGTTTGCAGGAGCCATTTAAGCATCCTGGAAACTCCTAAACCTCCAGGACCAGAGCAGAAATCCTGACCTTGTGGCAGCAAAGGAACGGCTAAGATCTCACCAAAATGTTAGAATTTAGCTTCTTGGGACCGTGAACATTCACAGCAAATCTCATGGCAATCAGGCCAGGAGATGAAGAGATTTCTGGAGCAAAGTGTTGCACAGGCAGAGCAGCCGAAGACATTCTTAGTCTCCGCTGCTGCACAAGCAAAAACTAAAAAGAAGTTATTACCAGCTGATAGAACTTGAGATACCAGATATTATTACCTCAGTTTTTTTTTTTTTNGTTTTTCTTTGTCTTCTTAGAGAGCTTGGGCAGGTTGGGAACTGTTAATGTGCAGGTCTGTAAAGCCGTTTGAGACGTTGTATGTGATATTGGGCTATATTAAACTTGACTTGACTATTATTTCTATTATTAATGCTAGCAAGAATTAGCTTTCCAAAAAACATTCTAAGCTGAACTGCAGGCAGAACTGAAGAATGTTTTTGAGACCAACACTCAGAAAACGTAACACAATCTGTGATGGTTAAAGGTTTTACGAGTAGGCTTCCTAGAAACTGCAGCTTCCATGTTAGGTTTATTGGAAATAATTTTGAAAAATATACCGATTGTTTGCCATACAGTAGAATCTACATATCATACTAGACAAAATTAAGTGAGTAAAACATTTCAGTGGTTCAAAATTTCATAAACAGCCAAAAACATCTACAGATTATGACCTGTGAGAAAGGGAAAGCAGTTAAAGTTATGGACCATCCTAAACCTTTAACTTACAATGTTTCTCTGTTTTTGAGAACATAATCATCTGTATAATCATGAGAGATATCAGTTAGAAAATGTTTGGAGTTAAAGTTGTGTTTGTAATATCTCATAAATGTCTTAAAAACTGAATCTTTAAGATTTTAAGACACAAATTTCCTATTTATTGTTACAGGAAGTGTTCAGTTATTCTCTCCAATAATGTAATATTTGAATGAAGTTTTCGTATTTAAAAACAGAGATACTAAGTGCTCGTTTTAAAATTTTGGTTGTTGCTATGGTAACTATGTTGACCCAACAGCTTGTATTACAGGGATTTTAAAGTTTGCAACAAAAGCCAAAAATAATATTTAACATGAAAAGAACATTTTGGGACTTTGCACTTTTTTTTCTCTGTTAAGAATTCGTATGTTATAAAAACCATTAGTTCCTTCAAAAGTTAATCTGGATGTATAAAAGCTTGTCCAGCCTGAAAGACTAAATTAAATGGTCTTGACAATACTTGACATTAATCTGATTAAGTCCTTCCACATTGGATTAACAGAGGGATTTGTCCCTGAAGGCTTTCCTTAGCAGATTTTAGGCATCAGATCAATCAATTATAGCAGCAATAGCAATAAAAATATACTTATTAAATACAGTTCTTCTAGTTTTAAAGAGATAATACAGGTTTTGCGGTTTTAAAGGGGAATATTTAGATTTATTTTGTTGCTTTTGAAATCCAGATTTCCAGAAACGCTGGAAGTGCAACAGACTTTGCCTAAATTGATTAGGGCTCTCGTCTGCCCTTTCACTACGGCCTCCAGAGACTGTAAAGCCAGAGTGAACCTTGGGGAAGAGCTTGGTTGTGGGAAAAATCACACCTTCTGTGTCGCCTGTGCTGCCATGCAAATGCAGAGCAATTCCGGTGCAAAAAAACGGGGGTAAAATCGCTTTCATCCATTTTATTGAGCTGCAACCATCATCCTTAACCCCGGATAAACAAACAGAGCTACCTTCTTCATTTGCTAAGGGAGCAATTTAGCCCCTGCCTTGACCCCCCCATGGAGGCCGTAGAATAGCAGGGGTGACCAGAGAACGCGACCCTGCCTCCCTAAGCAGNCCCCCCCATGGAGGCCGTAGAATAGCAGGGGTGACCAGAGAACGCGACCCTGCCTCCCTAAGCAGCTTCGAATGCCACAAGCCGACACAGAAGCTGCCCCCCATCAAAAAGCACTTACAACCTCCAACCACTTGTATACGCTCTAAAACACTCACTAAGTTGAGGATTTTTTTCCCAGGGTGCAAACAGGCCGTGTTGACCCCGCGGGTTCGCTTCTGTGTGGCGCAGATTAGGAGCTGGCCTCATAGAAAGCCAGTGAGGTGTCTGAGGGAAATCTAGAGATACTCTCAGGTGCATTCGGAGGTTTACGCATGCATTGTAGCTGTCAGTCATGAAGCCTTTTCATCGCAAGTTCCAACACTGTAAAGTGTGAGTTTTAGGGAAAGCTGCAGCAGGCTGGCTTTGTGGCCTTTGTTCATTTAGGACGTTTTTCTGTTTTGTTTTGTTTTTTAAGTGGCAGCATATATTCAGCTGCAAGGACACGGTCCCTTAAATTTGATATCTTAAATGCAGCTTTACATTCTCATATTAATATTGAGGAATGTATATGGATAAAATAACTTTAACTGCTAAAACAATTGAATTTTACTCTTAACAGACCACGGTGAAGTCTTATTCTACATTAATGACAAAGACTTTCAATAACTTCTGTTGAGCTTTTTTTAAGCATCCTTTTTTTTTAAGTCCCCTAAACTTGCAAGAAATTTTATTTGAAGGGATTTGTGTGTAAATTAAGAGATGATTAAGATGTTTAAGGGGATTTTAAGGATGTTTATCCACTAATAAAAAATGAAGTTTTTTTTTATCACTAATGACAAATGTTTTCTAGCATAAATTCTGCTTCATCATTTTCATTGAAGGTCCGCATATCTTCAAAATAAATTGAAAGTGTTCTATATTTTCCTTGTGGATAAAACATGGTCTTTGTTTCTACTAGTAAACAGGACAACAAATAACCTTCAAAAGTTAGACTCTCCACTGATTTTTATAACTTTGGGCAATGAGTCATGCTTTTAAAATATGATAACAAGCTTTTTGAAAGTCGTGACTCAAAAGTAGTAAAATTAATTCTCCAACTGTGATCAGAGCAACTTTCATCACGTCATAATTTTATTATTTTGACGAAGGAACCACCAGGATAGGCAGATTCTCTATCAAAAAAAAAAAAAAAAAAAAGACATCAATCCCATTAAATTCAAGCTCTCATTCAGCAGTGTTAACAAAAAGCCTCCAGTTCAACCGGGCTGGATAATTGAAACGCAAACAACTGATCAAAGTGAAGCTGCAGCTCGACAGATTCATTGTTTATGTACGGCCTTATGGGAGACCTGTTGACTTTTCCAATTGGAGCTGTAAACTTTTGTTTGTCCATGCATTTCCAAGACTGATTGTCAGTCTGATCTGAACAATTACCAGCTAAATGTGTTTGCCAGCTCAGGGGAGAGTCCCCCCTC